>BSBK01008448.1:762500-850000 GCA_027943335.1 Chamaecyparis obtusa
ATTGATGAGCTTCAGGGGCTTTCTAAAGATTGGTTCATAAGGCACCAAACTTGGTGAAGGTTTTACAAATAGGGTTGGAAGCAGAGTGGGTTTAACCATGGAGGAAACTCTGTACTTGAACGCTCAAGCTGGAGTAGTACTAGGATGGGTGACCACTCGGGAAGTCTCGGTGCTTCACCTTTGTGAGCATCACCTAGATCCAAAGAGTGCTAAGTATTCCATTCATTCTGGTGAGAGATGGGTTTGTGTGAACCACTACTCATGAAACATGGGTCAATGAGTTTCACTCAAAAACTACATAGTTGAATCTTGATAGCAATATCAAAATTTGACTTGTTGTAGAAAATATACCCTACTTATCAATTGATAAGATTAAGGAGCTTTCTAATGAGTGGTTCATAAGGCACAACACTTGGTGAAGGTTTTGTAAATGGGGTTGTAAGTAGAGTGGGTTTAACCATAGAGAAAACTCCATAGTTAAGCGTGCTCAAGCTAGAGTAGTACTAGGACATGGGTGACCTCCCGAGAAGTCTTGGTGCTTCACCGCTATGAGTATCACCTAGATCCAATGAGTGCTAAGTGTTCCAATCATTCTTATGAGAGATGGGATTGTGTGAATGACTACTCATGAAACATGGGTCAATGAGTTTGACTCAAAAACTACATAGTTGAATCCTGATAGCAATATCACAATTTGACTTGCTATGGAAAATATCTCCTACTAATCAATTGATTAGCTTAAGGGGATTTCCAATGAGTGGTTCATAAGGCACAATAGTTGGTGAAGGCTTTGCAAATGGGGTTACAAGTAGAGTGCGTTTAACCATGGAGGACACTCTATAGTTAAGCACACTCAAGCTGGAGTAGTACTGGGATGGGTGACCTCCTGGGAAGTCCTGATGCTTCACCTCTGTAAGAATAACCTATATCCAATAAGTGCTAAGTGTTCCATTCATTTTCATGAGAGATGGGTTCATGTGAACCACTACTCATGAAACATGGGTCAATGAGTTTGACTCAAAAACTACATAGTTGAATCCTGATAGCAATATCACAATTTCACTTCCTATGTAAAATATCTCCTACTTATCAATTGATGAGGTTAAGGGGATTTCTAATGAGTGGTTCATAACAGACAACACTTGGTGAAGGTTTTACAAATGGGGTTGTAAGCAGAGTGGGTTTACCAATTGAGGAAACTCCATAGTTAAGCACGCTCAAGCTAGAGTAGTACTAGGATGGGTGACCTCCTGGGAAGTCCCAATGCTTCACCTCTATGAGCATCACCTAGATCCAATGAATACTAAGTGTTCCATTCATTTCATGAGAGATGGGTTCATGTAAACCACTGCTTATGAAACATGGGTCAATGAGTTTGACTCAAAAACTACACTGTTGAATCTTGATAGCAATATCATAATTTTACTTGCTGTGGAAAATATATCCTACTTATCAATTGATTATCTTAAGGGGGTTTATAATGAGTGGTTCATAAGGTATGACACTTGGTGAAGGTTTTGCAAATGGGGTTGGAAGAAAAGTGGGTTTAACCATGGAGGAAACTCTGTAGTTAAGCATGCTCAAGATGGAGTAGTATTGGGATGGGTGACATCCTAAGAAGTCTCGATGCTTCACCTCTGGGAGAATCACCTAGATCCAATGAGTACTAAGTGTTCCATTATTTCTCATGAGAGATGGGTTTGTGTGAACCACTACTCATGAAAAGCATGGGTCAATGAGTTTGACTCAAAAACTACACAGTTGAATCATGATAGCAATATCACAATTTGACTTGCTATGGAAAATATCTCCTACTTATCAATTTATGAGCTTAAGGGGCTTTCTAATGAGTGGCTCATAAGACACAACACTTGGTGAAGGTTTTACAAATGGGGTTGTAAGGAGAGTGGGTTTAAGAATGAAGAAAACTTTGTAGTTAAACGCGCTCAACCTGGAGTAGTACTGAGATGGTTGACCAACCAAGAAGTCTCGATGCTTCAACTCTTTGAGAATCACCTAGATACAATGAGTGGTAAGTGTTCCATTTATTCTCATGAGAGATGGGTTTGTGTGAACCACTACTCATGAAACATGGGTCAATGAGTTTGACTCAAAAACTACAGAGTTGAATCCTGAGAGCAATATTACAATTTGACTTTCTCTGGAGAATATTTTCTTCTTATCAATTGATGAGCTTAAGGGGCTTTCTAATGAGTGGTTCATAAGGCACAACACTTGGTGAAGGTTTTGAAAATGGGGTTGGAAGTAGGGTGTGTTTAACCATGGAGGAAACTTTATAGTTAAGCGCACTCAAGCTCAAGTAGTACTGGGATGGGTGACCTCCCAAGAAGTCCTGATGCTTCACCTCTGTGAACATCACTTAGATCCAATGAGGGCTAAGTGTTCCTTTCATTTTCATGAGAGGTGAGTTCATGTGAACCACTACTCATGAAACATGGGTTAATAAGTTTGAGTCAAAAACTAAACAGTTAAATCTTGATAGCAATATCACAATTTGAGTTGCTATGTAAAATATCTCCTACTTATTAATGCATGAGCTTAGGGGAATTTCTAATGAGTGGTTCATTACGCACAAAACTTGGTGAAGGTTTTGCAAATGTAGTTGCAAGAAGAGTGGGTTTACCCATGGAGGACACTTCATAGAAATAAGCGCGCTCAAGCTGGAATAGTACTGGGATGGGTGACTTCCTGCGAAGTTCCAGTGCTTCACCTCTGTGAGCATCACCTAGATCCAATGAGTGCTAAGTGTTCCATTCATTCTCATGAGAGATAGGTTCATCTGAACCACTACTCATGAAACATGGGTCAATGAGTTTGACTCAAAAACTACACAGTTGAATCCTGATAGCAATATCACAATTTGACTTGCTATGGAAAATATCTCCTACTTATGAATTGATGAGCTTAAGAGGCTTTCTAATGAGTGGATCATAAGGCACAAAATTTGGTGAAGGTTTTTCAAATGGGGTTTCAAGAAGAGTGGGTTTAACCATGGAAAAAACTCCATAGTTAAGCGCGATAGAGCTAGAGTAGTACTGGGATGGGTGACCTCTCGGGAAGTCCCAGTGCTTCACCTCTATGAGCATCACCTAGATTTAATGAGTGCTAAGTGTTCCATCCATTCTCATGAGATATGGGTTCGTGTGAACCACTACCTATGAAACATGGGTCAATGAGTTTGACACAAAAACTACACAGTTGAATCCTGATAGAAATATCACAATTTGACTTGCTATGGAAAATATCTCCTACTTATCAATTAATAAACTTGAGGGGATTTCTAATGAGTGGTTCATGAGGTACAACACTTGGTGAAGGTTTTGCAAATGGGGTTGCAAGTAGAGTGGGTTTAACCATGGAGAAAACTCTGTAGTTAAGTGAGCTCAAACAGGAGTAGTACTAGGATGGGTGACCTCCCAGGATGTCCCATTGCTTAACCTCTGTGAGCATCACCTAGATCCACTAGGTGCTAAGTTTTCCATTCATTCTCATGAGAGATGGGTTTGTATGAACTACTACTCATGAAACATGGGTTAATCAATTTGACTCAAAAACTACACAGTTGAATCATGATAGTAATATCACAATTTGACTTGCTGTGGAAAATATCTCCTTCTTATCAATTGATGAGCTTAAGGGGATTTCTAATGATTGGTTCATAAGGAACAACACTTGGTGAAGGTTTTTCAATTGGGGTTACAAGTAGAGTGGGTTTAACCATGGAGGAAACTTTGTAGTTAAGTGTGCTCAAGGTGGAGTAGTACTGGGATGGGTGAGCTCCCAAGAAGTCCTAGTCCTTCACCTCTATGAGCATCACCTAGATCCAATGAGTGCTAAGTGTTCCATTCATTCTCATTAGATATGGTTTGTGTGAACCACTACTCATGAAACATGGGTCAATGAGTTTGATGCAAAAACTACACAATTGAATCCTAATAGCAATATCACAATTTCACTTGCTATGGAAAATATCTCCTACTTATCAAATGATGAGGTTAAGGGGCTTTCTAATTAGTCCTTCATAAGGCACAACACTTGGTGAAGATTTTGCAAATGGGGTTGGAAGCAGAGTGGGTTTAACCATGGAGGAAACTCTGTAGTTAAGCGCGCTCAAGCTAGAGTAGTACTAGGATGGGTGACCTCCTAGGAAATCCCATTGCTTCACCTCTATGATCATCACCTAGGTCCAATTATTGCCAAGTGTTCAATTCATTCTCATGAGAGATGGGTTCATGTGAACCACTACTCATGAAACATGGATCAATGAGTTTGACTAAAAGACTACATAGTTGAATCCAAATAAGAATATCACAATTTTAGTTACTCTAGAAAATATCTCCTACTTATCAATTGATGAGCTTAAGGAGCTTTTATAATGAGTGGTTAATAAGGCACAACACTTGGTGAAGGTTTTGCAAATGAGGTTACAAGAAGAGTGTATTTAACCATGGATTAAACTCTATAATTAAGCATGCTCAAGCTGGAGTAGTACTGGGATGGGTGACCACTCAGGAAGTCCAAACGCTTTACCTCTATGAGCATCACCTAGATACAATGAGTGCTAAGTGTTCCATTCAATCTCGTGAGATATGGGTTCGTGTGAACCACTACTCAGTGGTTCATAATGGACAATACCTGGTGAAGGTTTTACAAATGGTGTTGCAAGAAAAGTGGGTTTAAGCATGGAGGAAACTTTGTACTTAAGCGTGCTCAAGCTAGAGTAGTACTGGGATGGGTAACCTCCTGAGAAGTCCCAGTGCTTCACCTCTGTGAGCATCACCTAGATATAACGAGTGCTAAGTTTTCCATTCATTCTCATGAGAGATGTCTTCGTGTGAACCACTACTGATGAAACATGGGTCAATGAGTTTGACTCAAAACTAAACCATTGAATCCTGATAGCAATATCAAAATTTGACTTGCTATGGAAAATATATCCTACTTATCAATTGATGAGCTTAAGAGGCTTTCTAATGAGTGGTTCATAAGGCACAACACTTGGTGAAGGTTTTCCAAAGGGGGATGCAAGCAGAGTTGGTTTAACCATGGAGAAAACTCCGTAGTTAAGCACACTCAAAATGGAGTAGTATTGCGATGGGTAACCTCTCGGGAAGTCCCAATGCTTGACCTCTATGAGCATCACCTAGATCCAATGAGTGCTATGTGTTCCATTAATTCTCATGAGAGATGGGTTCATGTCAACCACTACTCATGAAACATGGGTCAATGAGTTTGACTCAAAAAATACATAGTTGAATCCTGATAGCAATATCATAATTTGACTTGCTGTGGAAAATATCTCCTACTTATCAATTCATGAGCTTAAGAGGATTTCTAATGAGTTGTTAATAAGGCACAACACTTGGTGAAGGTTTTGCAAATGGGGTTGCAAGCAGAGTGGGTTTAACCATGGAGGGAACTCTGTAGTTAAGTGCACTAAAGCTGGAGTAGTACTGGGATGGGTGACCTCCCGGGAAGTCCTAGTGCTTCACCTCTATGAGCATTACCTAGATCCAATGAGTGCTAAGTGTTCCATTCATTCTCATGTGAGATAGGTTCATGTGAACCACTACTCATGAAACATGGGTCAATGAGATTGATTAAAAAACTACACAGTTAAAAAATTGATTTTACGTGTTCTTGCAAATTCACCCTTCTTGAATGTGATGATTATAATAGGAGACACAAACAATACATTTTGAAAACATCATTCTAATATAGTTGAAAGGCAAGTATAGATATTACATCCTAAGACTGGCTAAGATAACAATGTGGAGTGGTGGAGAAAATGATAGAGGATTGGGATTCCATTATGTAAGCTCTTTAGTTTTATACTATTAATAACATACCGAATGAGAAAAGATTGCAAACCTTCTACTAACTTTAGAAGGATCCTATGATTCATTATCCATATAAATTACCTGTTTGTTGTTGATTAAGTTGAACAATGATTGAATCAAAGAAAAAACATTCACCATTCTTTGTTTGCTAATGTGTATCATGCATTTAATTTTAATGACCATCATATTGATGAAGATTATTGTTCTTTGCCAATTTGAAAACTTATCATTGTGTTTACCAACTATAAAATTGTTTTGCAACTTGTCAACTATAAATTTCAAAGTAACAAAAAAAAATTGACAAAAAAATACCAAAACCATTCCTCAGATCTGAGGAGGAAAATGGGAAAGTCCCCAAAATTGACATTACAACTAAAGAAAACTATAAGAGATCTCAAATCTACATCCAACACCCTAAATACCATATTGTGTTGAGAATTCTTCATAAAAAGTGCTTGATGAAGAGATGAAATCTATGAAAGCCCAAGACTACAAATGAAAGACTACTTCTCCAGAGGAATAAATATTAAATTTGAAAGTCAATTATTCATCCAAGAAACTAGTAAGATAAGGCAATGGCAGAAAATCTATAGATAATAGTATTGAAAATTAAGGATACATTATCTATACAAATGTAGAGGACATCTCAAAATTTGTTGACTGTAGAAGCTATAGATCAAACCGACACTTTGAGGTGTTCCTTCATAACTTCTCCTTACTTCCCATTTGCTGATGGTAATCTCTCATGAGTGGTAATGAATAAATACTTAAGTCCAGGAACAGCATTTATTTATTCTGGGCTCAGCTGGTCCTTGTTAAATTGGAAGCCCAATTGGGTGAATCCCCTTATTTCTTGAAGCTCCACATCTATTGTACTCATAATATCACTGTTGTATTGAAATTCCTTGCTACCGCTCATCTGAATTATAATTCCTTCTTGTATAAATAGATTCAATTCAACAATTTCCTTTATCAATTCATGTATAAATAGATATATGGTTTTATGACCAATGGAGATTTTCTGTGGGCTACTTGGTTTGTGAAAGTGATAGGTGTTATTATTATCAGCACATAAAATTGGACACGCCACGGATGATGTAAGAATAATAAATGTGAAAATCATGTTCACGCCTCTCTGTCATGAGTCATGACCATTGATTATGATATGGATGTACCATTTGTTTTAATATTTTGTCAAAGTAGGTATAAATGATAGTGACATTTTATATTGCAGGCTGTTTACACTAGCTATGCATGCATAGTCCAAATGTTTTATTAGGTTCGGTGGGGGCCGAGAAATAGTCAAAATTCATGAGACCATGAACTATAGATTTTAAACTGTACAACAATTGGAACTTATTTATTATTTGAAGGTTTCAAATTCCCTTGTATTAATTTTTATATCATTTTATTTTATTTTTATTTTTTTTATCATTAAGGGGCCAAGGCCGAATATTTTATATATAATATAAACCATCAACAAAAAAAGTTCAGAGAAAAATTAAAATCGTAGGGTATCAGAGGTTCTCTAGATAAGAACCTTCTTGCTCAGTACCTATACAAATTACAAAAAACAACTTCGAAAGTCCAGAAAATACCCTTTCACTAGTCTAACCAGTGCTATGTCATTGTATTTGAATAAAAACCAAAAAACTAATTACTGAAAAGAAAAAAGAGTCAAGGATGACATAGCACCCGAGCTAAGCTAAAGCGGAGGTAGAGTTCTAGTCTGAGCTGCTTGAGGAAGAAGCTTGGGTTTCCTCATCTTCCATTTGGGACTCTAAGTGAGTTTCCTAGTCCATAGGCTCATCCTCGGACTCCTATTGGGCATCCTCCTTAGCTTCCTCTTTGGCACCCTCTTGCTCTCCATCTGAATTTTTTTTTGCGTGAGCCTCCAATTCCTCTCCCTCGCCAATGTCATCCTCCTCATCCTCGGCTACTACTGATGAATCTAGGCTTCCCAAACCATGTATTTTTTCATCGTACTTATACTTATAAACCAAGGCTAAATCATCATCTAGGTCATCTCCGTAAGGGGAATCTAGACCTTTGTTAATGCCAAGAAATTTAATGAGAAAATTCATCCCTCTCTTCATTAAGGAGAGCCTCAACGGTTGGTATTCCCACTCCCAACCCCATAGGATGAAAAATCTTTTACAAGGCCCCCCCTAAAAGTTTCATTTTGTGTCAGGACTGAATCCTAGGAAAGGAGAAGCAATAGTCATGATAATTGGGAGATCCCAGGGAAAAGATGTGTACAGGTTGTCATCGATTCCAACCACCACCTTGTGATGTCCTAAAAGATATTTGGCTTCAAAAAGATGAACAAAAATTTCTTCAGCACAATTTTTACTTCCTCCAGTGACCAGAAGGGTTGCCAAGAAGCCCGAACATATGTCTATATTCACCCTATGTCTATGATTAGAAAGAAAAAAATTTGTCCCCAAGATCTCTTTCACTGCATGTAGTACTATTCTTTGATGATATATACAAAATTCCATCAGTTTTTCACTGTAGATAGGAGAGTCAAAGACAATCTTCTCAACACTCACATATAACTTGATTAGGGAATCCATTTTTGTAGAGAGAAAATTCACAGAGCTAGAGAATGACCTTTTAAGAATGAAATTACTGCCGCAATTCTGAGAAACCTACTCGTAGGTGGTTATTAATCCTCATAGCAGCCCTTCCTACAAACATCACTTCCAAGTGCTGACACTCTTAATAATGCTTTGCAATTTCCTCACGCAAAGAAAAGACTATTGAGAGTCCCCATCGTCATCACTAAAGTAATTGGAGGCTATCCAGAGTACCAAAAAGATAGATTTAGGCTAAATTAGTTAAAGTGAAGACCAAATTTTTGCCAATGGCCAAATGCGGTACTTGGTGTGGTGGATACAACTTGAAAAAATATGTACAAAAAATATTTGGGCTAGGAAAACATCCCATCCATTACCAAATGGTTAAAGAAATTTCCTTGAAACTGCTAGCATCAAGTGATCTCTTGAAACCCATTGAATGAATATATCATTTCATCTCTGCCATGTAACATGAATTTACTCTCGAATCTTAGGAGATGGATTTCCCCTTTCATGAAAACAAAAGCATCCATCATGCTGACACATTAAGTGGGAATGTTGAAAAGACCCGGTGTGAAGAGGAAGATTTTAAATTTTCAAGATCATTGAAGAGAAGTGTCAATTAAAATACTCTTCAAGTATGTACCTCTGGTTTCCAAATCGGCCAATTCATCAGCCTTAGAATTGCCTTCATGGAATATGTGATTGACTATTGCAGATTCAAAGCTACTGATTAAATGTAGAATAACTTCCAGAGAAGCTTGTAGGCACTAATTAGGGGTTGCCCCTAATTTTACAACATTAATGGTTATCATGGAGTCAACTTCGATCTCCAATTTGCTTACCCCTGACTCATGTGCTAATGTAAGACCAGATAGTAAGGCCTTGAATTCTGCCATATTATTGGTGTCATCCACCAATGGTTTGGCCAACTTTGCTATGACTTTCCCTTCTGATAAATGAATGATGCATCTAGCCCCTGAAGGGCCTGGGTTACCTTTTGAGGCTCCATCAAAATTGAGTTTGAACCAACCCAGAGATGGAGGCCTCCAAACAAATGAAGCTCTCAAATCATGATTATTTTTACATCTTGTACCTATAGAAATGGGTGTTTTGAGTCCATACCATATTTTTTATGATTTGGTCATCCCAACTTGTATAGTATTTATTTTGATCTGATTATGCTTGAAGACAGGAATTTGTCACATCAACTATAGTTGCTTCAATTTTGTTGAGAATGGAGTCTATTCCCATAGTTTTATCTTGAAACAATATTCTATTCCTTTCTTTCCATATCTCCCATATCAAAATAGATGGTGATATAATCCATAGATTGCCACATAAACTTTCACCATGAAGTTTGGGCCATGATAGCAAAAGCTGAAGAATCTCCTGAGGAAATGCTGACAACCAATTCCAACAATCTTTAGCAAAGGGACATGATAATAATAGGTGATTAATAGCCTCTTCACAATTATAACACAGGGTGCATCTGGAAGGTCCCTGATATCCCATCCTAAGAAATTTGTCCCCAGTTAAAATTATGCCTTGGGAAGCTACCCAAGTGAATAATCCTACTTTAGGAAGACATACATTGTTCCCACATAATTGTAATGGAATGTCTACTATCTTAGTTTTAGAAGATTCTAACAGAATTCTATACCCATCCTTGACATTGTAAATCCCTGATTTTGCTCCATTCCAAATGATCTCATCCTTACCCTGTTTGAGAAAGAAGAATCTTTCTTTGATCAAGCTTTTTAACTTACATAATTCCCTTTGATCAAGATTTAGTTCTGAGAAGTCCTTCCATTGCCAAGAACCATCCGCGAAAGGGGTAGAGGATGGAATAATATAATTTTTGAGAAAAATACCCCAAAGAAGCTGAACAAATTTGACAAATCTGATTTGGTCCTAACATCGAGTTAATGCTTGGGTACCCTCCCAATGAATCCTCCCAAAATCTAGCTGCATTACCTTCTTTGAAGTTCCAAGAGACATTGTTGTCTATAACCTACCTAGATTTGGTGATGAAATTCCAAATTCTTGATCCTTTTGGTAGTTACTTGAGGTGAAAGACCTCTTCTTCAGAGTAGTTACCAAGATATTTACCCCTTAAAATTCTGACCCATTTTAAATTTTGATTCTTCATGATTTTCCATTAAAGCTTACCTCCTAAAGCTTGATTTTTCCATAAGTGATTATTGATGCCAGTTCCTCCTGCTATTTGAGATTTGCAAATCTTGTCCCATGATATGAGTGCAAATTTCCTATTTGTATCTGTTCCTTGCCAAAAGAATTTCCTTAGTTTCTTCACCATATCCATATACCCTTCCATTGACAGTGAGAGGCAAGACATTAGATAAATGGGTACTACTACTAATTTTGCTTTAATCGTCACTAATATGCCTGCCAAAGAAAGCCATTTGGATTTCCAATTATCTATTTTTTTGTCCATCCTTTTATTGATAGGTTTCCAAACTGTTGTAGATCTTAATGTTTTTTTCTATGGATATACCCAAGTATGAACACGAGAGGGAGCCTGATTTGAAAGCCAAAACCTTTTCAATCTTCTATTGAATTTTCTTTTTTCTATGGAAAAAAAAAATCACCGATTTTTCTTTATTAGCAACTTGGCCAGAAGCTTTAGCATATTTTTCTAGTATTGAAGTGATCTGCTTAGCCTCCTAAATGCATCCTTTACCCAAGAGAAGGATATCATCTACAAATTGCTGATGAGTGACCTCTCTGATTAAGGAGGTGATTTCAATTCCTTTAATGTGATCTTGATCTTGTAATATAATTAAGCTATGCCCCAAAGCTTCTTCCATGATGATGAATAAGAAAGGAGAAAAAGGATCTCCTTGTCTGATTCCATTTCAGCCTTAAATAAACCCCTGGGGAGAGTCGTTAACTAAAATAGAAAATTTAAGAGTAGAGATACAATGAAATATTAGATTAATCCAAGCCTTAGAGAAACCAAAGCTTTCCATACATTTTTCTAGGAATCTCCAATTGACCTTATCGTAAGTTTTTTTGATATCTAATTTAATGATCATGCTAGGTTGTTTGTTGTGTTGAATTGAGTGTATGGCTTCTTGGGCTATAATTATTCCATCTAAGATTGACCTTCTAGGGACAAAACCAGTCTACTCCTCCCCAATGATCTTAGGAAGAACAAATTTCAACCTATTTGCTAAAGATTTTGATAGTATCTTACAAATTGTATTGCAAAGAGAAATTGGTCTATATTCATCCATACAAGTGGCCTGATCTTTTTTGGGAATTAAAAAAATGAAAGTGTTGTTGATTTCAGTTAGAAATCTACTTGAAACTCTGGTACCCTCCAAAGCTAATGTAAGATATTTCCCAAGGATGCTCCAATAGTGAAGAAAAAAGTTGGGAGGGAAGCCATCCGGACCAGGGGCTTTGTCTAGAGCCATTTGAGATATGGTTTTCCAAATTTCACTTTCTGAGAATGCTTTTGACATCATTTGATTATCAGCTTCTGAAATGATGTTAAGAATGTTGTTCAGTAAATCCTGTTGAATCTTGAGTAGAGAGCTGTCCGAATTGTTCAATAATTTTGAATAGAAGCTTACAATTTCCTTTTGAATCTCATTTTGATCTTCCAATTGGACACCTACATAGTTTTTTATCTACATTATCCTATTCACATTCCTATGGTGCTTTCTGCTGGAGTGAAAGAATTTGGTGTTTTTATCTCCTCCAGCCAGCGAACTCTCTCTTGATGTTTGGTTCCAGAATAATTCCTCTTTAGATAAGATATCTTCCAAACCCCTTAACAAAGTTTTCTCTTCCACAAAATGATCTCGATCCATCCCAGATTACATGATGGATTGATTCAAATTTTCTAGTTTTTTCTCTATATCCACTTTTGTGGCAAAAATGTTCTTGAAGTGAATTCTGTTCCAAATGAGGAGATTTTATTTTATGTATTTCAATCTAGACACAAAACATAATAACTTAGACCCTTCCACTTTGAATTCCGACCACCATTCAGCAATCAAATCTACAAATTTCTCTTCCTTGAGCCACATATTTTCAAATTTGAAAGGATAGCCTTGAGGTTTATTGCCCTCTGAAATATTTAGTTGGATAGGAAAGTGATTAGAGCCTGAGGTGGGGGAAATAGAGGCATTTAAGTCAAAAGGAAAATTTGTGAGATCTCCTTTGAAAAGAAAGTGGTCCAATTTTTCAGATATGCTACTAATGCCAAGTCTTCTATTTGACCAAGTGAAAGAGCCATTCTCGACTTCTATTTCCATCATATTCTCCCTTTGTTACCACTTCTTGAAGTCTGTCTGAGATTGAGAAATTCTAAGAGAACCACCTAGTTTGTCAGAGGGATGAATGATATTATTGAGTCACCCCCCACAATGAAGTTACCTTCGGCCAGGTTGCAAAAACCTTAGAAATTTCAACCCAAAGCTCCAATTTCTTCTTGTTAGATATGGGACCGTAGACATTCACTATGTATATGTTGAGATTAGAATGAGTACTTGCAATGTCCCCCCCTAACCAATTTGATCTGCCTCCCAAGGGGATGTAAGAAGAAAGCCTTGTGTTCCATAAGATCGCTAATCCTCGTAGGGATCCAATCGCCTCCAGTCCTATGGCTTTCCAATCTCCTAAAGACTTTGTGAAATTAGTTAATTGCTCCTTATTCAATTTTGTTTCTTGAATTAATACAACCTCTACTTTATTTGTAATTATGCAACGTTTGACCAAACGCTGCTTGTTAGCGGCATTGAGACCCCTAACATTTCATGAAATGATCCTCATTGAAACTTGGGAAGGAACTTCCTCTTCCCTACATTTACGTATGCTATGATTTTAGTCTGATCAAACTCTTCCCCATCTTCCTTTCTGAGAGTGGCTGAAGATTTTCTTCTCCTCCCTTTTTTCTTGAACATGCCACAATCCAATTCACTTCTTTGTGTATATTTCTAAAAGCCTAGATTATTAATAGCCTTCTCATGAACAGATTTAGGGGAGCCTCCTATTTCACATTTGGAAGGAAGAGCCAGAGAATCTTCCTCACTTTGGCCTTGGGGTTCTGAAGGCGTTACTATATCCATCAGCCTCTCTTCCTCTTCCACATAATCTTCATCTAGAAGACTTGCAACAAAGGACAATGAATGAAGATTGTCCAGGGGCTGATCTATAGCTATATTTCCAAACATGTCGAAAACTACCTGTAATCTTGGAGAAATCAGTGACTCTTCCTCTATTTGTGTATCCAGATTTTGATGAGAGGAAGAATTTTCTAAGGATTTGTTCTGAGCTTTGTGTTTTAAAGGTTTGAGAGAGATAATGCCTCCTTTACTTTTGTTTCCTCTTGAAGACTTACCTAGCTCTGGAGGAGAGGATTTATTCAAATCATTTTGCTCTTTGATCCTGAGCCTGGTGGATTTTCTATAGCCCAAATTTGATTTGGATGAAAAGGAGTTTGGAGTTGATGAACCATTAGGTTTGTGAGGTGCAATAAAAGGCCTTGGAGAGACATTAGCCTTGATCGAAGCCTTCAAATCATATAACCTTATTTTGAGAATGTCATCTTTGTCTGAAGATATTGAGGTCTTCTTTGAGATCAAATCTATTAATGAACTCCCTTTTTGGTTAATGTGAACGTGAACTATTTCATCTTCCATCATCACTTGAACTACAATTTTCTCTATCATTTCTAGTTGGACTTCCATGATCCAATGAGAGATTATTTGTTCCATAAGTCTGTAGTTGAATCTAGGGATATATTTAATGAAGACATTCTCTAATGGGAAGGAGTTGGAAGCCTCATTTTATATTATTATACTATATTATACAAAAATAAAATTGATGAAGGGTGCTCCCCTTAATACCACAAATACATAACAGAAATAGAGAAACAACAACAACAATATGCAAGAATAGAAAATTGGCTTCTTATTATCTCCACAAATGTGGAATTACAAACTTTCAGAATTACAATATGCAAAGCCACATGGGAATTCCCTTACAATATTCTGTAGGACAAAGCCTCGAATTATTACCTAGATCTACTACCCAGAACTGCCTAAGACAACACTACGAGCCTTCTTTATATAGGCAATTTCCACCGCCTGAGAAAGTTCTAGAAATTTAGCCCAAAGGGCTGACCAAACTTAGAATTATTTTATTTTACAATTTATTACATCAAAGTCAGCTCAAAATAACTTTTGAAACCCGAACAGAAATTTTGAAGGAAAATTATTTTCTACCATTCCAGGTGACTCAACTTCCGAAGACCATAAGTCATCGCGTGTTGCTCCGATTGACTATTACAACCCCAATTCGGAAAGGCCACGAAGTGTTCTACAGGCTTGACTTGTGCAAGAACCTATCACTCAAATTTTTGACCTCATCCGGAGCCTCTAAAGCCTTCAAAACTAAGTTCAAAGTTTCTGTACCCTGCTGCCAATACTGAAAATCTTCAATATGTAGAAAGCTAGACTTGATCTGTCAATGAAACTTTACCCGCAGGCTGATACAACTGAGATGAGCCTCCACATGTGAAACTAGAACATTCTGAGATCATAAGACCAACTTACTAAAAATAGCAAGTTCCCATAAAAAGAGCTCTACACAAGATAGCCATTATTGAATACAAAAATAGAAATATTTTTGGGTGATGCAAGATTTCTGTTACACCTAGGATGCTCTTGCATTAGACACCTGGGGTAATTTGAGAAGTGAAACTATCACGACTTAGGTGTACAGAGGAAAACCAAGATAGCTAACCTCCTCCTTTGTCAGCCATGATGAATCTTCAACAAGTCATCCTTTCTACTTGACCAGATATTCTTCATATGTCCTTTTCCTTGTGCTTCTGCCAACATGACTGTCTAGTATGTCTTCAATCTCCTTGGTATCTGAACTACTTGCTGGAATACTCCACTGCACTACTGTGATGTCATCTTCAACACCTCCTTCATGATACTCTGTCAAATCTAAAATGTTAAACATTGGTGAAACATTCAGGTCACTAGGCAATTCTACCTCATATGCATTTCCTGAATCATGTTTCTTCAGTATCTTACATGGTCCAAACTTCATCATTTTCATCTTGTTATATGTACCAACTGGAAACCGCTCCTTCCACAAATGAACCATGACTTCATCACCAACATGAAATTCCTTATACCTCCTTTTCTCATCTACCTTAGCCTTATACTGTGTGTTCATCTTGGTAATGTGCTTCCTCACCTCCCCATGGATGTTCTTCAAATGTTCTGCAAAATCCTCAGCTTCAGCACTACTTATTTCTCCTTTATCTATCTTTCTCAATTCAGATGCATTTCTTGGACTACTTCCATATACAATCTGGAATGGTGATTTACCAGTGCTCCTATTGACAGAATTATTGTATGCAAATTCTGCCTATGGTAAAATCAAATCCCATCCTGTTGACTTATCTCCAACCAAACATCTCAACAAATTTCCCAAACTTCTATTCACCACCTCTGTCTATCCATCAGTCTGTGGATGATGTGATGAACTAAACTTCAAATCTATCTTCAACTTCTTCCACAATGTATGCCAAAAATATCCAATGAACTTAGTGTCTCAATCTGAAACTATGGTCTTTAGCAAACCATGAAGTCTCACTACTTCTCTGAAAAACAATTCTGCTACATGAACAACATCATTAGTCTTCTTGCAGGGAATGAAATGTGCCATCTTTGAAAATCTATCAACCACCACAAAAATTGAATCATGTCCCCGCTGAGTCCTCGGTAAACCAAGAACAAAGTCCATGCTGATATCCTCCCAAGGCTTCTCTGGTATAGGTAATGGCTGATACAACCCTGTATTTTGCTTCACTCCTTTTTCCATCTGACATACTCTGCAACTCTGTACAAACTTCTTCACATCTTGCTGCAACTATGGCCAATAATAATTCTCACTAACCAAACTAAAAGTTTTATCATGACCAAAATGTCCAGCCAATCCTCCGCTATGCTTCTCCTTGATGAGATTCTCCCTCATAGAACTTCATGGAATGCACAACTGACTCCCTTTGAAGAGCATATCATCCTGGATGATGAAATCTAGCCATTTCATCCTATCTAGAGTAACAGGTTTTGTACAAGTTTTCCAAGCTTCACCAAAATCAGGATCCTCTAGATACAAATTCTTGAGTTCCTTGAACCCAACCACTTCAATCTGCATTTCTGTTAGCAATAGTTGCCTTTTGCTAAGAGCATCTGCAACTCTATTAGACTTTCCACTCTTGTGTTTCAAAACAAATGTATAACTCTGCAAAAAATCAACCCATTTCAAATGCCTCTGATTCAACTTTCCTTGACTATTCAAATATTTCAAAGCTTGATGATCAGTATACAAAACAAACTCCTTAGGAAGCAGATAATGTCTCCACTTCTTTAATGCCTGAACTATAGCATAAAATTCTTGATCATAAATAGAATATTTCCTCTTGGCATCATTTAACTTCTCACTAAAATAAGCAACAGGTTTACCTTCTTGGCTCATAACAGCTCCTATTACAATACCACTAGCATCACAATCTACTTGAAACACCTTATTAAAATCTAGAAGTGCTAAAATAGGTTGTTCTATAACTTTTTGTTTCAATAATTGAAAACTCTTTTCTGCCCCATTAGTCCACTTAAACTCTTTTCTATCATCTCTCATTATTTCAGTCAAGGGTCCACAAATACTGCTAACATTTCTGATAAATTTTTTGTAAAAGCTGGCTAGACCATGAAAAGATCTTACCTCAGTAGCACTCCTTGGAGTAGGCCATTCAAGGATAGCCTGCACCTTCTCTGGGTCCATTTTTAGACCTTCTACTGAAACTACAAAGCCCAAATACACGAACTCATTCTTCACAAAACTGCACTTCTTCAAATTAATCAACAATTTCTCTTCTCTCAGCTTCTCAACTAGCATACGAATATGCATCATATGCTCCTCCAATTTCTTACTGAAGATCAGAATATCATCTAGGTAAACAATGACAAACTTACCCATAAATTCTTTCAGAACCTCGTTCATGAGCCACATGAAAGTGCTCGATGCATTGGTAAGCCCAAAAGGCATGACTAACCACTCATACAGTCCTTCCTTTGTCTTGAAGGTAGTCTTCCATTTATCTCCTTCTCTGATCCAAATCTGATGATATCCACTCTTCAGATCTATCTTTGAGAAATACACAGCTCCACTCAAACAGTCCATAATATCATCCATTCGTGGAAATGAAAGCCTATACTTGATTGTGATCTTGTTTATTTCTCTTGAATCTATACACATCCTCCACTCTCCATTCTTCTTTGGTGCTAATATCACTGGTACAACACAGGGACTCAAACTCTCATAGATCAATCCTTTCTACAACAACTCATGTACTTTCCTGTTCAACTCCTCACCTTCTGCATGTGTCATTCTGTGTGCTGCCTTATTCAGAAAACTTGCTCCTGGGATCAAGTCCATCTGATGACTAATCTTGCTGACTGGTGGTAATCCATCAGGTACATTATCAGATACAATATCCTGAAACTCATTCAACAAATCTACAACTTCTACAGGAACGTCTTCTACTTCCTCTTTACCAGCTTTTGGAATTAAAGCAAAACATACATGCTCATGCCTTATACCATCTAGAAAATTTCTTCCATCAACAAAAGTTATTCTTGCACTACCACATACCTTTTCTTTTGTGGCATTCAATGGCTTTAGCTTATGTCGCACTCCATCCTATGTCAGGGAATAGGTATTCGCACGACCATCATGTACAGCACATTGGTCAAACTGCCATGGTCTACCTAACAACATATGACATACATCCATAGATATGATATCACACAACACCTCATCATGATATCCACCAATCTTGAACTTCACTATGCATTGTTCATTGACCATGACCTTGTGGTCATCCTGTACCCAGGCAATCCAATATGGATGTGGGTGTTTCTATCTCTTGAGCTTCAACTTTGTCACCATCTCTTCTGACACCAAATTGTCAGTGCTTCCACTATCAATAATCACATCACAACACTTACCCTCACACTTGCACCTAGTCCGAAATAGGCTCCTCCTTTGTTCAGGTTCATTCTCACCACTCAGCAAGACTCTTTTTTTAATCAGCATTTCTCCTCTTTCAGGCATCTTCAGAATTTGATGATCTGGCATCTTCATCTACATGTGCAACTCTAGCCTGGCCTTCATTTCTCCTGTCCATTCTGCCTTGGCACTGAGGACATTCAAATGCCCTATGACCTTCTTCTCCACAATGAAAAAATGTTCCACAGAAGCCTCCTCTTCCAGATCCTTGTCCTCTTCCTCTTCCTCTCTGATCTCTATTATTCTGATCTTGGAAATGATTGGAATTGTTTCCTCACTGATTCTGACTGCTACTAGCCTCGTCCTTCTTTTTTGAATCTTCATTTTGGCCTCCATAGGACTGTCCACCAGATTGTCCACCACGACCTCTTCCATTTTGTCTGTTCTAGAACTTCTTGTTCAGCTTTTCCTCTACTTTTAGGGCAAATTGGTATGCCTCCTCAATACTGTTCATTCAAACTAGATTCAACTCCTCCTGAATGCTTGTTCTTAACCCATTAAGGGATTGGGCAACTTTCTCCTTATTAGCTTCTGCATGGCCTATTCTGATGAGGAGTCAATAGAACTCCTTTGTATACTCCTGAACAGATCTTCCTGCTTGCTTCAAACTTTGCATTTTCTTTAGTAGGTCAAGCTCATAATCAACAGGAATGAATTGTCGCTTCAATTTATCCACCATCTAATCCCATCTTGTGATTTTATCTTTCCCTCTTCTATTTTCCTCCAATTGAACCTCTTGCCACCAAATCTTCGCATGACCTTTCAGTCTGGCCTTCACAAATTTGACCCTATTAGGATCCTCAACATCTTCATACTCAAAATATTCCTCACATTCATTGATCCAGTCGATCAATTCTTCTAGGTTAAGATTTCCAGAAAATGTAGGAACCTCAATCTTAGGTCTTTTCCCAATCTTGGAAATGGCCTGAAAAATTATTTCTTCCTCCTGGTTCACAATTTTGATTTCTCCTTCTTGATATTCTTCTTCGGCTTCATCCTCGCTTTCATCTTTGACATTAAGATTCATTCCTCTATAAATCTCTTCTTGCAATGCTCGCACTTGTCTCTGCAGTGCCCTAACCTCAGTTGTTACAACACCAGTTCTTCCACCATGTTCCCTTCATGGAGGCATTTTCACGATGCGCGCTGAAACCCTAACCACGGTCCTAGTGCAAACTACCTCATAGTCAGGGATCTATTTACACACTCAGGAACTCCTACTCTAATATCACTTGATGAAGGGTGCTCCCCTTAATACCACAAATACATAACAGAAATAGAGAAACAACAACAACAATATGCAAGAATAGAAAATTGGCTTCTTATTATCTCCACAAATGTGGAATTACAATTTTTTAGAATTACAATATGCAAAGCCACATGGGCATTCCTTTACAATATTTTGTAGGACAAAGCCTCAAATTATTACCTAGATCTACTACCCAGAACTGCCTAAGACAACACTACGGGCCTTCTTTATATAGGCAATTTCCACCGCCCAAGAAGGTTCCAGAAATTTATCCCAAAGGGCCAACCAAACTTAGAATTATTTTATTTTACAATTTATTACATCAAAGTCAGCTCAAAATAACTTTTGAAACCCAAATAGAAATTTTGAAGGAAAATTATTTTCCCCCATTCCAGGTGACTCAACTTCTGAAGACCATAAGTCATCGCCAGTTGCTCTGATTGACTATTACAACCCCAATTCGGAAAGGCCATGAAGCGCTCTATAGGCTTGACTCACGCAAGTGCCCATCACTCAAATTTTTGACCTCATCCGGAGCCTCTAAAGCCTTCAAAACTGAGTTCAAAGTTTTTGTACCCTGTTGCCAATACCGAAAATTTTCAATATCTACAAAGCTAGACTTGATCTGTTAATGAAACTTTACTAGCAGGCTGATACAATTGAGATGAACCTCCACATGTGAAACCAGAACATTCCAAGATTGTAAGACCAACTTACTAAAAATAGCAACTTTCCATAAAAATCAGCTCTACACAAGATAGCCCTTATTGAATACAAAAATAGAAATATGTTTCGGTGATGTGAGATTGCTCTTACACCTAGGATGCTCCTGCATCAAAAATTCATGACTACACTTGTAAATTTTAAAGATTAAAATTTTCAACTTTAACTACACTACAAAATTTATAAAATAAGCCACTTTAAACTACTCTCAAGAAATTTCAATAATACGAAATAAAAAAATTTAGAATGCAGGAAATCTAGAAATCCCGAATCTAAAAATCATCAATCTAAATGCTGAACTTGTTTTTTTTCCAAAAGAAATGCTTCACTAATTCAAAGATTTTAAAGACATTCGTAGATATTCAATGAATTCTTACAAAATTCATTTTGTGTGTATCTGAGATAGAGGAGAGGACCTAGTACTTGAACACGTTCCAATGGTTGTGATAGCAATTCTTAACTTAATACCCATAGTTGTTGATTTAATATCCAATTTTTTTGACAACATTGTACCAATGGTTGTGACTTTAAAGTTGTTTTTGCTAATGATGACTACCCATAATTGAATGAAATGTATCCTTTGTTCTAAAAAGAAGCCAATAGTGTGATGCCACATCAGCTGCACAACTATTGGGGTCCCTAATTCACTATGATTGGTCTCACTTTTTTTTTTGAGCTATTTTGGACACCTTGGCAAAAAGCATGCTAAAGTAGCTTCATATTTGATGATGTGGCTATGTAACCTTAGTTATAAGTAGGAGACTCACCAAGTAAGCTACTGTAAAAAATGGGAGTGATTTTAAATTTCCACGTAGGTTTTTGAGAAGCCCAAAGTTAGGGTGCACAACTACTGGGTCCTCTCCCCTATCCTACAATTCATGTACTCCACATTTCTTTAGGCATTTCATTGAATAGCTCACGTGGCTTATCTAAGCTTTCATTTGTTGCATACACTATTGGAGACATTAATTTCTCCCACTGGAGACATTAATTTCTCCCACCCGATATATGTAGTAGTCAAACATTGTAATAAATATAGAAGTTTCTACCATAATCTACACAATTCCTTCACCGACCTGCAGACCATTTTGTTCTGGATTTTTCTACCGACATCCATATCATTCACATGAGCATTGACTGTATTGCTAGTCTACAAATTTCTAGATTGTTCTGAGACCTCTATAAATAGAGGCATTTTGTAAGCATTTAAACATCAGATCTTTATCTAATCATTGTGGATCTTGAGTGGAAGTAGAATGTTGTAGCATTCTAAGATGTAATGGAGTATATTAAGATGATTAATGAAAAATAGTGTTGTAGCACTTGAGTTTATAAATTTGCATGAATTTATGTGTTTACTTCCACTCCATCCACCTCCTTCAAGTGGTATTAGAGCAGGTTTGAAGATCATTTAGAGATCCTAACACCATTTGTGATAGATGTTAAGAAAGGGAGATCCTGTCATCATTTGTGATAGACGTTAAGAGGAAGATCTTGTCACCATTTGTGACTAACAAAGCTAATCAAGATTACTAGTGAATCTTGTCACCATTTGTGACAAATGTCATAAGAGAGCTAATCAAGGGATAGCTAACAAAAAAATGTATTGTCACCATTTCAGACAGCAAAGACCAGATTGCAAAGAAGATTGCTGATATAGCTCAAGGAGTTTCAATGCATTAAGGTGCCCACAGCTTTTGCAAAGCATCAAGGAGATCAACTGTGACCATTTGTGGCAACAAAGGATTGAATTGACATCGTTGTAGAAAGATGAAGTAGTTGAAGAAGACATAGCTATAGCTGAAGATGAAGAATGTTGTAAAAGAGTAAATTGTTATCATGGCTGTTGAAATCGAAAAGTTTGAAAGAGTTTCATAAGCACCAAATGATAATAGGCGAGTCAAAGTCCAAAGATTTTCACCTACATATTGTTTCAATCGCAGTGGTAGAAATTAGAGGGGAGTGTTAGAGACATTAATTTCTCCCACTCGATATATGCAGTAGTCAAACATTGTAATAAATATAGAAGTTTCTACCATAATCTACACAGTTCCTTCACCGACCTACAGACCATTTTGTTTTGGAGTTTTCTATTGACATCCATATCATTCACATGAGCATTGACTGTATTGCCAGTCTATAGATTTCTAGATTGTTCTGAGACCTCTATAAATAGAGGCATTTTGTAAGCATTTAGACATCATATCTTTATCTGATCATTGTGGATCTTGAGTGGAAGTAGAATGCTGTAGCATTCTAAGATGTAATGGAGTTTATTAAGATGATTAATGAAAAATAGTGTTGTAGCACTTGAGTTTATAAATTTGTATGAATTTATGTGTTTACTTCCACTCCATCCACCTCCTTCATACATGTCTATCCAAGCAGTAATTAGCAGGTGGAACTTACTCCTAAATTTACTCCATCCATAACGCTCATAGGCTGGAAGGATGCTGACAGACTGGCTTCACACCTATCAATTGCATTTTCTTGAAATGAATGTATCTAAAACCTTTTAAACAAATCCATTTTGTGCATATCCCGCAATCATGACATTCCATGAAAACATCATACATCCAATACCATCTTTCTTTTGTAAATATTTAGTCATGATATAAAGAAACAAAAATCTGTAGAACATAACTCAAAAATTTGTAGGACATAACTCAATAAAAAGTTATTTGACACAATCCTAATTTCAATCGTATATGAAGATCAAAATCAATATATTGAACATTTACAATTTTTCATTTCAATTTCCTAATCTTGTCTCCAAATTTGTGATTCAAAGTGCCTCTTAGGTTAATAAATGTGATCTAATAGCTCCTAACAACTTCAACAACTAGAATATTCTATGATGTGAATAATGATAAATTTTAGGAAAAAGACTGATTAATTAATAAAATATCATTCTAAATGAATCTTTAATAAGAAACATAATCAAGTACATGAAAAGAAAATAATAAAGACAAATATGATGACTGATTTGGTAGATATAATGGAAGAACACATAATCATAAGATATTTAAACCAGGAGAAAAAGATAGTATTCAAAGTGGTTTGGTAGAAGAAATTTGAATGCGATTGTACTAATAAACACAAGAAACACATATTAATATATTTTAATTTTATATTAACTTACCATGATTAAACATATTAACGAAACAATAGATGTTGACTAGTACTAAAAACTAGCAAAAATGAAAAATGAAATTGTGAGATTTGACTAGAATTTATATTTGGAAAATAGAATCAACAATTTTAAGACTTTCATCTTTGTTAAATTTTGAAAATAATAGTCTTGAAAAAGGTAGAAATCCTACTGTTTTCAGATTTTGTGGAATCCTACTCTTTTCAGATTTTGTGGAACCTTCCAATCTTAAATAGTTATTAGAAGAAGAGAAATAACATTTAATAGCCTTACATAAAGAATTGGTCTATTTTGGAGTTATTAAGTATGACTATATCTGAGACAGTCTGGAAAATAATATGTGCTGGTTTAAACTCATTTTTACAGTGCCGACCTGTGCAAACTTATTGTCTTTTAACTCTAAAGCTTTTGTACAATTTTGAATTCTATATTTAGAATGCTGGTGTTAAATGTATAATTAAATTTCACTATGGAAGAAAAGCTGATTCATTTTCCATCATTACATACTAGCATAGATAAAAAAAAATTAAAAATTTATACATGGTCTAGTCCATTAATTAATATACCATAATGTGCAGTAATAGGTAAATTATACAAATGATGAAGAAATCGTATAAACCGAATTTTTTGGGAGATTCAATTGAATCGCGTGGAAGATGGGCATAAAAGAAATTTATTGGATATCTTATAATCGATCTATAAATATCGATTCTCCCGAAATATTCTGACATAATTTGCACAACATTATAAAGATTCAAAGTATTTCTCCAAAAATAAATGAATAGACAGATATATCAAACGTAATCATTTTAATATCAATCTTCATATTGCAAGGCAACGAGAAAATGTCCAAAAATTACAGCAGTTAGTGCTTTGGTTAATAATTCTCTATCAAACCATTTTGTGGCGAAACAGAAACATGATAATGATTAACTAGTGTTATTATCTGTGAAGAGTGGAAGCCACAGAGCGAGCCCACAATTTGAGGCGCTCTTTCATAGCTTCTCCTTTCTCCCCGTTTGGCGATGGCAAACTCTCTTGGGCAGAAATAATGAAATGCTTCAGCCCAGGAGCAACATTTATTAATTTAGGGCTTAATTGGTCCTTGTTAAACTGGAAACCCATATGTACAAATCCTCTTATTTCCTGAAATTGCACATCTATTTCCCTCATAATGCTACCTCTGTGTTGAAGTTCTTTACTTCCGCTCATCTCGATTATGAGTATGTAATACTCTTTCGTCAATGGGAAAGTGAAGATATATGAATGGTTTTGTGTGTCTACGAAAAAAAAATCGCACGCGCTGAAATCTTTTTTTTAATAATAAGTAAGGTGAAAAACGTGACCATAGACACGGAGTTTGACATAAATGTGTTATGCTTTCTAGTTTTTTATTTCAATTAGAATGCAAAGTAGATAAGTTAGCTTTTATGGTAGTGCCTCTTTCAGATACGCAAGTGTATTGCGCTATGATTTCAGCCATGTCTATTGTTTGGAATTTGTAGTTTTCTCCAATGTAAATACGGTTGATAGGCATTGGGCTTATAAATTATTATATTTGTTTTGACTGGTTTATATATAGAGAGAATGTGTATATGCATGAATTATTATTCATAATTTTGTTTGGTTGTATTTGATTTTATATATGTATAGAAAAGAATATGCATATGCATATGGTAGTAAATAAATGTTATATGAAGCGTGGATACTTTTATTTCTAATAAAGTAAGCTACTTCACATTTAAAATTAAATCTAGAAAAAGAATTTAATTTTTTTTTGAAATAATCATATTTTGCATTTAATATAACGAATGTCGAATATATATATATATAGATTTTAAAGATCATATATAAAGAATATATTAAGTAAATCATTTATAAAGAATATATTAAGAAGTAAATCATTTAATCATTAAAGGTCACTAATATGGCATTAAAAAATTGACAATAATTGAACAATATAGAAATAATGATATTTAATTCTTAATGAATGTGTTCCTATACAATAAATGTGAAAACTTCAACTAATTAACAAGTTTAAATATAGAAGGCAAAATAAAGCTATCCATTCTACACAATGCTTACATCGAATTGATGATAATTATTGAGCCTTACATCACTTGCAACCTATGCACATTGTGATCCTTCACAATCTTAAAAAATAATAAAAAATATAGATAATCTTATATTATGATATTGTAATTAGTATTAATTAAAATATTTATAATTATTATATAATTATATAGTTATATAATAATACTACAAATTCTTTACAAAAGAGAAAAGTTTTTAAGACTAAATTATTACTACATCATTATATTGTACTTATTTTCTTTTATTTATTAAATAATATAGATTTATCAATTATTAGATCCCATCCTTAACTTAATTTTAAGATATAAAAAATGTCTTTTATTGAGACCAAAATATAACCTCTAGCAACGAAATTTAATATTAATAAAACCTTCACAAACTTATTGAGAAAAATAAAGAAAAATGTTTTATCAATCTTCACTTAAACCAATTATTCTTTTCCAAGTCTTTAGAGATACATCTAATTTAGATGGAATACCAATAAATAGTAAGTTCTTAATGTGTAAAATATATTATTGTTTGAAAGAATCTAAAATAAAGGAAAGGATATAATTTAAGTAATTTATTTATTAATCTTAAATATGTAAATATTTATTTATGGTTTAAGTTAATATTGAATATATATATATATATATATATATATATATATATATATATATATATATATATATATATATATATATATATATATATATATATATATATATATATATATATATATATATATATATATATATATATATATATATATATATATATATATATATATATATATATATATATATATATATGATAAAATAGTTATAATTTGTTTGGCTGATAGTCTATTTTCTCCCTATAAAATTGCCAGCCCTCTTATTGATAATTGTCTTTTATGACAACAGGAAACACTTAAACTTTTCCCCTATTTTCCCTTATTTTTTCATTAAAGTTACTAAAGATTATTAAATTAGAAATAGAAGTTATCGTATTTTTCCCCTATTCTTGTCCCTATTTTATAATTGGATTTTTGTTCATATTTTATAAACATGCAAACCATCTAATGTTAATTCATGGCATTAAGAGGAAGAATGGTGTAGTTGGTGATCAATGTGCGAAATCCATCTTTGATCGAAACATACAATTTCAGTTATATTTCTTAGCACTAAAATTTGTAAGTTAAATCTTTGAGGGTTGTGGTTCTTACTACTTAGATTCTTTTGAGATTTGTACTTTTAAAGTTTGATGAATAGTTTCATTGTAGACTTGCGGAGACAAATTTTCTCATTTTCTCTGTCTTCATATAATAATTTCAATCTATTCTTTTAAATACGGTTGTAGAAAGTAATTTCAAGTAATTTCTTATTTGATTCAACTTCCCATGAATCATGTTGACTAGGCATTCTAAAAGTTAAAAATACTTTGCATCCATATTTATCGATAATCAAGTTCTAACAGTTAAAACTACTTTTCATTTAGAAAATTTGTAAATAATATAGATAAATACAAATAGAAAATATATATCATATGGATAAAAAAATAAGTCACTTTCGTTGCTTGAGAATAAATACCAAATCATTCAAATTGGTTGGCATAAAAAATAAACTAATATGATTTGATAACATTATTTTTGTTTACGAAGCTCGGCCTTGCAATTCTCAAAAAAATTCTACTTTGGATAAGAGGATAGTCAACATGGGAGGCAAAAAATTATGATCTGGTTTATGAAGCTCAGCCCTGCAATTCTCAAAAAAAATTTTCTCTGGATAAGAGGATAGTTGACATGGGAGGCAAAACCTTGCACATTGAGCCAGATAAAATTGATGAGGAGCTCACCTCCGACCCCCTGGTGACCCACTACTATTAAGAAAGTGGTATTTTGGGTTTCATGGAGCGTATGACCTAGAGGCCATGACAAGTAGATATCTAAGAAGTTCATATCCTCCTGGAGCAACAAGAAGGTTTTTGTTGGGGGTATTCACTTCCAAATAAATGAGGAGGTTATCGCTAAAGTGATGAAGCTTTCTATGGAAGGAAGAAAATATAAGAAAATCAGCAGGACGCTGGACCCCACTAGCCTTAGCCAGTTCTTCAGGCAGGGGGAGAAACTTGTGAAGAAGTCTGGAGGATTCAATCGTGAGCTACTCCTAGAGTTTTGGCCCAAGGAATGCCACATTGTTATGAAGTACTTCACCTTGGAAGGTAAATTTATTGTATTTTACTATTACCATATGTCATTCCTCAATCATATCAAGAATAGGGATCTCATATCGATCTCATTTTACCTTCTCCACTCTTTAGAAAGAAACATGCTAGATATTAGGGAAAATAAAAACCCTGAAAAGCCGATCCCCATCCTCCACTAGGGCCTCTTGCTTTGTTTATATAACTTCCATAAAGCTATCTACCCTCCACCCCAACCCCCCTTTCATTCAAGATGTCACCTAAGAAAATTCTCCTTCAAAAGCCAGTAATCCCCCTCCCAGTCTATCTAGGAGATCCAAGAAATTAACCTTGTCTCGAAAGACGGTAAAGGCCACAAGAGATGCATGAAAAACCCTTTTCAAAGGGTGGATGAGTTAGATGAATCCCATGTCTTTGAGACCTTGGAAGCTAAGGATATGAAGGAGACTGATAGCACCCCTAAAACTGAAAGGAAGCCCAAAAAATGAAGGAATTTGGAAATCTTGGTCAAGTTGGAGGTGGATTTGGGGGACTTTGTCTGCCATTCTAACAGAATTGCCAAGGATAAATGCAAAACAAGAATCAGGGAAACGGCTTTAGAGGAGAAATCTTTTTTGGAAGATGGCACCTCTACTTCCACCGAGTCGATTGAGGGCTCCTCTGATGATCACTTGAGCCTGCACAAGACTGGCATCACTCCCCCCCTGAACCCCCATTCAACTATGGAGGATATTCCTTGCAGTAATACCCTGTCCCAGCCCTTCCCCCATGAACAACAAACCAAGTCCCCTCTTACTGCGCACAATTCTATGGCTTTGGATGGGAATGAAAGGTTTAAGGGATCCCTTAAGATGAAGTTTTCAGAGCTTGACAACAAGATACTAGGCCTCAAATAGGACATGCAAGACATCAAAGCTCGCATCATAGATACAAACAAGTTCACCCTCAAAGTCATGCATGCGTCGGCGGTGACTCTGTGCACTGTGCAGGAGAAGTTAGATGGAGGCTGATGAAGACAACAAAGACCTCTTCATGTTCTTGTAGGAGGAGTGGGCCGCGACCCTGATGTCTAAACATCTGGGTAGGATACCCTAGCTGTTGCTGCTTCCATGAGGTTCTTGTTTCGGTTCAGGCATGATGGCCCTGGTTTCTATATTTTGCTTTCCTATTTCAAGGTTACTTTATCTAGTTTCTAGACTAGCCCTACATGACATGCTGCTATTAATATGCTTTTTAATATCTACTTAAGATACTTTGGTTCGTTATTTTTGAAAAGAACCATTAAGTTTATTTTTGATAGAGATAGACTAGACACTCTTTTTTCTACTGAATTACTATTGTTGAACTGTTATATGACTAGTGCTAGTAATATGTTGTTAATGTGCTTCTAGTCTCTCTGTACCATGGCCATCACCCTCTTGTTGCTTTTTCTATCAAAAACATTATTTTTGTAAACCAATATGATTTGATAACATTATTGTTGTAATAATTGTTTCAAATTTTAAACTATACACAATAATCCTTTCTTTGGTTGCATGCATGTTTGTGAAAATAACATTCTAAATTAAATAATTTCTTACAAATAAAGTTAAAATTAAAAATAGTAAAACATATTATTGCATGCATGAATTTAGTATTGATAGTACATTTGTTAATCTAGTTTTTTTTTAAATTATCTCATTTTCCTTAATAACATATAAAAGAGTATATATTGTACAATATTATTCTTAAAGAAAAATATCCATGTTTTCTGGAAATCATTCTTATTTTTCAAATGAATAAATAAATAGGCTTCTTTCTACATTTTTAAATTAAAAAACCAAAATATAAAATTATTTCAAAGATGCTTATCAAATTTTTATTTCTGTTTACATTGATTTTTACATCTTTCTTACTAATTTAACTATGTGAAAAAATAAATAAATATAAAATTAAAAATAGTAAAGAGGAAAGTACTTCATTTCTTTATCAAATAATCTAATAATTTACCTTTTTTATTCTTAACTAAATATAAAAGAATATATTAAGTAAAAAAAAAATTAAGTTTAATTCTAGTTTTTAATATTATTTTAATATTATACAATAAATTGAAATTATATTATTTCTAAATTACAAAGAAAAATAAAGAGACAAATACTATAGTTCATAAAAAAAAATGAAAATTTATCTCTTCTCCCTTGATTACATATTAAAAAGTAAATGAAAATATAATTTATTCAGTAATATACATAAAATGTAAACGAAATTATGATTTTGTATATTCTTTTCAATATATATTTATAAATTTGATTCAATTATTTATTTTAATGTTTGAAACAAATCGTCACGCCTTCACCTCTGACCCTCTGGTGACCCACTACTGTAAAGAGAACGGTATCTGGAGTTTTATGGAGCGCATGAGAGGTGGACATAGTAAGTAGATATCCAAATAGTTCGTCTCATCTTGGAACAATAGGAAAGTTTCTATTGGTGGCATCCATTTCTAGATTAATGAGGAGGTCATTGCCAAGGTGACTGGGCTCTCTATGAAAGGGAGAAAATATAAAAAAACTAGTTGGATGCCTGACCCTACCAGTCTCAGCCAATTTTTTAGAGAGGGAGAGGAACCAATCAAGAAGTCAGGGGGTTTCAATTGTGAAGTTTTTCTGGAGTTCTGGCCCAAGCTATGTCTCATCGTGATGAAATATTTCACCCTAGAAGGTAAATTTACGGTGTTCTACTATCACCACTTACCTTTTCTTAATCACATTAGAAATAGGGACTTAATTTCCATTCCCTTTTACCTCCTACATTCCATTGAAAGCAATATCTTGGATATCAAGGAAAACCTTGATAAACCGATCCCTATTCTCCATCAGGGTCTCCTACTCTGTATTTACCATTTCCATAAGGCTATATGCCCTCTGCCCCCACCCCCCCATTCATCCAAGAGGTAGCCCAGGAGGATTCCCCATCGAAAACTGACAATCCCACTCAATCTACCTCCCAATCTATCCAAGTTATCGAAGAGATAGATCTTGTCCCAAATGATGGTAGAACCCACAAAAAATGTGTGAAAAATCCTTTCAATAGGAGGGAGGAGCATGAGGAGTCCCATGTCTCTGAATCTTTAGAGACTAAAGTTCGAAAGGAGTCTGACAGTACTCCTGAGACTGAACAAAAGCCCAAAAAATGGAGGATTTTGGAGAGCTAGGTCAAGCTGGAGGTTGACTTAAGTGGCCCAGGTCGCCATTGGTCTAACAAAATTGTGAAGGAGTAGTGTAAAACTAGAATCTTGGAGATGGTCTCCAAAGAGAAGTCCTTGTCAGAAAATGAGTCCCATTCGATTGAGTCCATGAAAGGATCCACTGATGACCACATGAGTCTAAAGAGGACTAGTAACACCCCCCTCTCAACCCTCAACAAACCATGGAGACTCCCCATAGCCCTACCCAACCTTTAGCTAACCCTCATGATCACTAGACCAAGCCCACCACTACTGAGCACAACCCTAAGTTCCTGGATGACAATGACAAGTTTAAGGGCACCCTCGAGCTGAGGTTCTCTAGATTGGACAAAGAGATTGTTGGCATCAAGCAGGACATACAGGAAGTCAAGCATCACATTTTGATGACTAACAAATTTCCTCTTAAGGTCATGCATGCTTCGGCTATGACCCTCTGCACTGTGCAAGAAAAAATGACAGGCGACAAACTAGAAGCGGATGATGACAATAAGGATCTCTTCCTCTTTCTGCAGAAGGACTGAGCCAGGACCCAGATGTCCAAACATCTGGATGGAAAAAATTAGTTGTTGTTTCTCATTAGATTCTTATTTTTGTTTTGTCATGGCCCTAAGTTCTCCGTTTTGGGTTCTTGTTTTAAGGTTATTTTGCCTAGTCCTTGGTATAGCCCTACGTGGCTTATAATTATTACTTTAATTGCTACTATTTTCTTTAGATACTCTGGTTTAATCTTTTTGAAAGGAACTGTTATGTTTATTTTTTATAGAGGCAGATTAGACCTTGTTCTTTCTTTTGTTAAAATGTTGTTGAAATGCTTATGACTAGTGCCATTAATATGCTGTTAATGTGCCTCTAGTCCTTATGTTCCTCGGGTCAGCACCCTTTTGCTACTTTTTCTATCAAAAACATAAAAATATTAGACACTAGATTTGAATTAATATAAATAAACAAATATTTGTAAGAATACAAAAAGAAATAAACAAATATTAGATGGAGAGACTAAAAGTGAATAAGGGAGAGACAAATACATGAAGAGAAAGGGAGAGACAAAGATATATGGGAAGAGAGTGAGAAAATGAAATGAATGTGGAGTAAAAGGAGGAAGATAACTTAATATTTAGAGAGGGAGAAATATAAATATAGATTGATGTAGAGGGATAAGGATGAATAGCGAGAGAGTAGGAACAAATATAAAGAGAGAAGAAAATTGAGGTAGACAAAAATTGCATAGAAAATGATAAAGGGGGTAGTGAGAAATGGATAAGAGGAAATAAATAGAGAGAAATATAAATTAGGAGAGATTATTGTAATTAATTTTTATAGTTTATTGTTGGTGAAGGTAGGGGTGATAGTGACTTAATAGTTAGAAGTACTGATGGTTTGATTAGTTAATGATGGTAGGTGTGGTTGTGAAGAAAATTGACATAGATATGAACGCACATAACATGCATTATTTCCTTTTACTAAAATGATAACATAAACAAAAGTTATAATATCATAATAAGACTTCTTATGATATTTAAATATGCTTAGAAATAAATTGAATAATATTTATCATAAAGAGATATGTTTTGATCTTTACTTTGTTTTTTGGCTTAATAATGAAAGATAGTGGAGACCATTTATAATAATATAATTTTCATTTATTATCGAATATTATACTTCTTATTTATCCTCCTCTAAAGGAAAATTAAAACTTACCAAGAAAATCTATTTTGCAAATTCACCATTGTTAAAAAATCAGCATTAAAATAGGAGACACAAACACTACATTTTTGAAACACCATCCTAATATAGATTGAGAGGAAACTACAAATATTAGATCTAAAAGTCAGTTGATATTACAATGTGAACTATTGGAAAAATGATAGAGTATTGTGACTCCATTATGTAAGCTCTTTAGTTTTATAATATTTGATTTTGTATTGGTGTCTCATACAAGAAGAATAATAATATGCCATACTTGGCAGTAATAATATACTGACCGAGAAAAGAGTGCAAATCCTATGTTGGCTTTAAAAGGATCCTATGAAGCATTAGACTAATCACATGTGATTCACTATTCATACAAATTGCTTTTTTTTATCTATTTAGATGAACAATGATTAAGTAAAAGAATATATGATCATCATTATGAACTTTTTATTGTGATTGGGGGACCCCACAATATTGGGTTACACTTTTTTAGACATGCTAATTTTTGCTGAAATGACACATTTTTAATAAAATATGATTATTTAAGCCTTGAGAGGTTCAATTTGAAGGAATTAATTAGAAATGGTTAGCTCAAAGCCTCTTAGATAAAAAAATCATTGATATAAAATATATACTCCTCATTCATACCTACAATGGATTCTCCTTTGCACCTATTAAAATGCTGATAAAAAATCACTTCAAATTTATCTTTTGGTAGATCAAATGAATCCATTTGAAAAACCTATCTATGTAGTAAGGTACTACTGAGAAAACTCTTTCCAATTATTATAATGTTAATATATATTAAGTTTATTATGACTTTGTATTTTTAGTTTTACTAAACATAGATATTTCACCGTATCTCCACCTCTATGTTCGATGCTTATGGAAAAATAGTAAATGGGAGAAAAAAAATTCTAAAAAATATCTATGCCCTAGCTATTGAAGTTATCTTTCTATCAAAAAAAAATTTTAAAAATTGGACAAATACACAAAAAGTTATAAGCTATGTAGTCAAGGTATGTCAAAATTATGGCTTAGTCAACTTCAAACATTAATAAAATATGAAATAATCATAATAATGTCATAAAATCAATTGCATGCCCTCCATATGGATGTTAAAAAACTAAATTTGAAAGAATCACATTGAATCCTATTTTATAAAAAAAGTTATGCTCTATGAAAATAATATAACTCTTTGAAAATGACATTTTTAGCAACATACCAATATTTGTGGGAGAAAGAAAAAACCAATCAAATCAATTCAAAAATGAAAATGAAAAATATATTTAGAATCTAGATAGAAAATCCTAAAAGACTCTAATTTACTTCATCTTCTGATTCTTAACGGTTTAACGAAAATATGCATTCGAATCTAAAATTTTTATTCAAAATTTAGAGCACAGTGTCCGTTCAGGCAAAAAAGTGTAACCCACTATTGTGGGTTCAGCCGATTATCATTCATTTAGTTTCAATTAGAATTGTCTTGAAGAATATTATTGTTCTTCTTACCAATGCCAATCTTAAAACTTACCAATGTCAAATATAAATTGTGAACCAACAAAACATTGACAAGAATAATGAAACAATTTATAAGATCTAAAATCTTCACTATAGCAAAAGAAAACAATTAGAGAACTCAAGTCCTAATATAATTTAGGGAAAAACAATAATGCCTTAGATGCCACAATGTGTTGTGAATTATTCATAAATATTTCTTGATGAAGAGATCAAATCTATGAAGGCCTAGATTCATAAGGGATACAAGAACTATTTTTGTAGAAGAATATACAACTTCTTTCAGCATTGATCATTTATCCTAGTATTTCAGGAGCTAAGGCAAAGACTAAGGCACAAAATATAAAACACCTATTTATGTAGAAGAAACTTATAAGACAATGGCATAAAATTTTCTCATCCTATTATTAAAAATTAATGATATATTGTCTATCCAAATGTACAGAACATCTAAAAATCTATTGACATTAAAAGCTATAGATTGAGCCCACAATTTGAGGCTCTCTCTAATCACTTCTTCTTTCTCCCCATTTGGTGATGGTAACCTTTCATGGTTAGTAATAAATAAATATTAAAGCCCAGGAACACTGTTTATTAATCATGGGCTTAGTTGATCCTTGTTAAACTAGAAGCCCAATTAGGTGAATCCTCTTATTTCTTCAAACTCCATATCCATTTCACTCATAATGTGGCCTTTGTATTGAAATTCCTTGATGTTGATCATCTGGATTGAAATTTCTTCTTGTTGTCCACGTGGATTTTTAAGTATGAAAATATAGAGAAATTGAGCTCATGAATAAGATAGATTATTTTATGACCAATGGAAATTTTCTATGGGCTGATTGGTTTGTGAAAGAGATATGTGTCATCATAGTCAACACAAAAAAACTAGGATAGGTCATGGATGGTGTAAGCATAAGAAATGTGAAAAAACATGTTTAGGACTTTTCCGACAGTGTTTGAGTTTGATATGGATATACCATTTGTATTTAATATTTTGTAAGGAAGATATAAATGATAAATGATAACGATATTTTACTGAATGGTTATTCTAGACTTTTTACATGTAATACCCCTCCCATAGATTTCTTTTCAGTTTAATTGGCGTGACTCTTTTAGGCCACTTTTCATGTGTGTATTAGATCCTCAGATAGATTTGATGTTATATATATTTATGTTTTTAGTGACCCCATAATTGCATGTGTATGGTTAGTGTGTATGTTTTACTTTTCTATTTTACGTGTCTGATATAGTTGAGGAATGAAGTCATAGTTACTTGATTGAAAGATCCACATGATCGACCAATCCCTGCCATGATATGTTATATATTTATAGATGTATTTACATGCTCATCTTTTATGCAGAATTCTAGGTATCGAGGATCAACTTCCTTGAATTGCCAAGATGACTGTGCCTTATCACAATATATCAGTGGTAAGAGAGGAGACATAACATACAGGCCCAATCCCAAACTAAGCCATTAATTATTCTTAAATAGTGGACAAGTATCTTTCTACCTATCCAAATTCATCAAGGTGACGTAAATTAGTCTTGACTATTCCATTTTTGTTTAGTCACTTTTGCTTCATCGTTGCATGGCATGTGATTTGATGTGGTTTTAGTGTTAAAATGGACTAAGGAATTAATTAAGGTTAATTAAATGAGATTAAATAATTACACCTTACGATACATTAAAATATTAAACATAAGGTTAATTAATTAATTCTTAAATAATTACACCTTATGATACATTAAGATATTAAATATAAGGTTAATTAATTAATGAGAATTAATTAATTACCTATGTTTAATGAATAATTTAATTAAAAAGTCAAAATTAATTAATTGAGAAATTTAATAAATATTAAATAAAATTTAAATTTAAATGTGCAATTTGAGTTAACAGGTTATTAGTTGAGTCACATATTTTAAATTAAATAATTTAACTTAAAAAGTGCTTTATTATAAAAGTAGAAATTAACCTTTTAAAATCAAGTTGAGTTAAAGTGACTTAAAAATAAGGACATTAAATAAATAATTATTTTAATAAATTAAAGTTGATAAAAATGATGTCGTAGTTGAGGTTGGAGTTGCATTCTTTTAACTTGAGGTTCTAACTTTCTTTATTAGAGAGTTTGGAGGCTATTTGAGAATTATTCAATTAGGTTTAGAAGAATTCTCTTGGAAAATTTTTGGGATTTGAAGATTTTCTAAAAATCTTTGGAGTTTTGGAATATCGAATATCGTCATCTTCTTTCAATTTTTATTATTGAACTTTGAGGTAGAATTATATTCTTCTATATATTTTTCTTTGTAAAAAATAAATTCCTATCTTCTTCATTTTTGTGTAGGTGCATGTTGATATGTAAATTTTTTTAATTAATCTAATCAAATCATCTAAATAAATCTAGATATAAACACATATAATGTCAAATCATAAATGTAACATACATATAAATCATCTGGATGTCAATCATAAACACATCAATGTCAAATCATAAATATAACACATAAACCATTTATGTCTAGGTCTAGAGAGCAAATAAATATGTCTTGAGAAGATTATAAATTAAATTTATATCAACATATATAATAATGAAAGATATACATGTCATAAACTAGAGAGTTATTACAATGCATACGAAGATAGCAACCTTCTAACCGAGTCTCATTAGCATCCTCTGGCTTTGAAGTACCAACTAACCCCTGCAAATTTAGTACAACATTTGGTTATATACACATATATAAAATTATGTAAACTATTTAAAATATATAAATTTATACAAGTACATGTACAAACATTTAAAAGTATATTTAAAGCCTACCTAAGCACTAGGTGTCACATCCAACAAATATCTCATGCCAACATGCTCTGATCACACACTAGAGGTAGTATGCTCTACTAATCATGCCTACAAAATACTATACATGTATAAAAGTTGGTTTTAGGAAATGTTAACCAAATGCTTGAGATGTGTGTTACGTTGATGTTATGTGCATATACTTTATGATGGTTATGGTCTCAATTATTTTACCAAACCATATTTATGTAAGCTCATGATTTTGTAAACTCTTTGAGAGAGTGTATTATGATGTTTTGGTTTGAAAACCAATATTTTGTTCTAGATGACTTTTATGGAACTGAACTTGATTATCATGCTTTATGTGAACTATGAGATTTATTATGACTTATGAGCCTAGGTGTGTTAACTAAGTATATAGGTGGGGAGTGGCTTGCGATAGGCATCAAAGCGTGCAAGTAGCTACGAGTATAACTTATTGCAAGTGACTTAATAAAGTGACAACTTAATACATTGGGAGATTTAAAATGAATTAATATATTACTATGTTTGTGTTCCTAACCCATTCCTTGAGCACTAGTACAAGCTAGGATGGAGTGTGAGATGATCCTTATTGACTACGTGGATAATATAGTTGGTACCTTGTCTGTATGAGAGGATGACTGATAGTACGTAGAGTCACTAGGATGTCGAGGTCTAGAGAGACTACTAGGATAACTCTAGAGTTGACTTATATATGATGATACTTCCCCACATGGATCTTAGGTTTCCTACATGTGTTGGTTACCTCTAGATTAGTATGTACTACCTCTATAGTTCTATTGCACCTCTTGAAATAGAGAGCTTCAGGATCCCTTTCGTAGTCTTTTTGTTATGATTGGTTTTGGTGTTTGATATCTGTGTGGGGTCTGTTGTTCTCTCCCCAACATGGTGGGAGTGGACTTTTTGGTTCCACGAGGTCAGCTGGTAGTGATTCTTTTACCATTTGAGATTTTGTCATTCATGATGGTGTTGGATGATCCTTGTTGGTGTTACCTTCTTCTTGTTGGAGACTTGGTCTTATCTTTCATATATTCTACTTGTACTTTGTATCTTGGTTTATTATTACATACCCTGTGACTTGTGTAGTGGATGTTGGTTATTATGTTTACCTTGTGGTATCAAGGTTTCATTTATGAGATGATGTACTTTTTATTCATTTGTATTATGTGGAGATTGTATATTATTTACTGTACTTAGTAGATTAATTAAACTTACGCAATTCTACGTAATGGAACCCTTGAGATTTGTAATCGATGATTGAGTTACATTTATGTGTATGAGTTGGCTTATGTTGTATTTCTTGCACATTTTTATTTATTGTTGTTGTGTAAATTCTTAAGAATTATTTTTTTTTGTAAACTTAGTATCATGTATTAGATTAATTTCTCCTGGATTCCCTAGTGGGGCATTATATTACACATGATATGCATAGATAGTTCAAATGATTTATTGGGTTAGGTGGGCCTGGGGGATTGATGACAAACCTCTTTGGAGTTTCCACGATGTGAGATTTGAAATATTTGAAGTTATTATTTTGTCATAATTTATGGAGAAGTGAATGTTATATGTCAACTGTCATTTAGATTGTTCCCTTTTTACAAATGATTTAGATTGAAGGTTTGTTTTAATGTTTAGTTTTTCTAATTTTGTGTTAAAATTAATTCTTATTTACATATTTTTATATATTTATATTTATTAGAAATATATTTGTCATAATTATATCTATTGTTATTTTTATGTTGGAATGTACTTATTTGATATTGATATTAGTACTTTACAAAAATCTTGACTTATGATTGTAACAATGAAGACAATCATGTACTATGGAATCAATTGACTCAAATTGAATTTCAAATAGCTACCAATCCTTCCTTATTCTACTAGTTATCAATATTTTGACCATTTACCAGTTTCCATTTCAATTTTCCAACTACATGTCAACTTTTGTGGTTCAAAGTACATCTTTAGATTACTATACAATCTAATAGCTCCTAACAACTTCAACAACTAGATTATTCCATAGCGATGAATAATGATAAATTTAATGGAAAACGCTTATAATTTAAGAAATTTTATTCTAATTGAATATATTCTAAGGAACATAAACAAGTGCATGATGAAAAATAGTATTCGCAAATATGATGGTTGAGTTGGACATGAAGGAAGTGTCTGATCTAGAATCATGAGATAATTAAACGTGGAGAAATAGATAGTATTCAAAGTTGTTGGGTAGAAGAATTTTTTACAGACAAAGAACACAAATTATGGGACATTTCTTTTCTCTTCTTATTATTTGATATTATATGAGAACATGAAAATTTATTATTATACTTAAAAATATTTTTTCTCACTTGATTCTAAGAATAATCAACATTCTCTCTTAATTTCTTGGCAAGACTACAAATCTTGACATATTCTAGCATTATATAGAAGTTTTATGAGAAAATGAAATAATTTGAACTTCAAGCCCCTCTATCTTAATTTTTGTAAAGTGATCAATAATATTTCTACAATGGTAGATGTGGATTAGTACAAGAAGCTAGTAAAAAAGGACAATTTTGAGGTTTGGCTAGATTTTGTGGCTTGAAATAGAATCAATAGTTAAAGACTTTCGTCTTTGTTAAATTTTGAAAATGATAGTCTTGAACAGTTTAGAATTGTTGACATCTACATAATCAATGTTAGTGTTTCAGAAAATTATAGGCAACATTAATAAGTTTAAAGAAACAATCTAAAAACTAAATGGTTGTGATTTCAGTGTAATCAAAATATTTTGATTTAAAAATTGTTCCTTGATCTTTGTGAATGGTCGATCTGTGCAAATTTGTAGTCTTTTGACTCGAAGTTTTTGTACAATTTTGAATTGTGTTTTGTGACGTCCTTATATATTCGTTTAGCTGTATGTGTTTAGAATGATGGTGCTTAAAAGTCCTTCAAGAAGAAAAGTCAATTAGTTTTCCATCATCACATACAATTGAATGATTTAACAATGTGTAATAAGTGGATGGCGGACATAATGAAGATTAACTAGATCGCCCTCATAACGATATACGTAAAAATTTATGCGGACATCAGTAAAAAATTATCAGTACGTAATGTTCAGCTGTGGTTATGCACGTGCTGAAAATAATTTAAGAATAAAAAAGCTGAAAAACGTGACCTTGTCTTTCCACCATACACGCGGAGTTTGACATTAACATTTCCCCCTTGTGTTTTGTGTTTCTGTGCAGAAAGGGAGAGATCGTTGAGACATTAGATCACAAGCTGATTAAGGAGCTTCAGATAAACGTCTTGAGATAAAATTTATAGACGGGAAAAATGCGATCCGATGACCAATCTTTCACTTAACAAGTTTTGCTATATAAATACAAAAGATCCAATCTATAAAGTTATCACTGTGCTAACCAACTGTAAAATTGTGAACTAACAAAAAAAAATCGATAAGGGTAGTGAAGCAATTCCTAAGATCCGAAATCTTCAATATAGCAAAAAGAATACCATTAGATAATTCAATTCTTAGTCGAATGTAAGTCAAAACAACAATAACGCCATATATGACATATTATGCCGAGGATTCGTAGCAAAAAGTGTCTTATAAAGAGATCAAATCTATGGAGGCCCAGATTCATAAGGACTACAAAAAGTCTTTCTCCAGAGGAATAAGCTTCAAATTTCAGAGTTGATCATTCATCCAAGAAACCCGTATGAGCAGGCAAAGGCACAAACTTTGCTAATCACAGTATCAAAATTGTGGATATATTTTCTATCCAAAATCTATTGAAAGTAGAAGCCACAGATCAAGCCCACAGTTTGAGGGGCTCTTTCATATCTTCTCCTTTCTCCCCATTTGGTGAAGGTAATTTTTCATGGGTAGTAATAATTAGATGCTTCAATCCAGGGACAACATTTACTAATCTTGGGCTCAGCTGATCCTTGTTAAACTGGAAGCTCAATTGGATGAATCCTCTTATTTCTTGAAGCTCCACATCTGTTGTATTCATATTGTGAGCTGTGTATTCAAATTACGCTTTATGCTGTATGTATTATTCAGCTGTGGCTACCAATTCAATACTGGTAGTCCTCGACGATGGGGGAAGTATAGAAATGTAAAGGGTTTTATGCATGTACCAATAGGTAATATCGCACGTGCTGAAGAAAGCTTGAAAAAATTGAATACTATGCCTTTCCGCTATATACGCGGTGTTTTGACTAGAATGTATTTCCCCTATTTCTTTAATAAAGAAAGGAAGAGATAAATGTGGCATTTCATGAAGATGACGTGGGAAGCTTCAACATTTGTTCACATTGGAACGTAAAGCAGGGTAGTAGTAATTTTTTTTTATTTTAATATTTAAGCTACGTGTGTTTATGTGTAGTGGGGTATGTTGGGATGTGTATGTGATACTAGAAATTATATCTTGGTGTGTAATGAGAATGTTGAAGAGGGAAACATGTTTATTGTGTAACACAAGTTAATGTAGATGTGATATCTTTGAATCAATAATGCATTCATTTGTGAGCATTAAAACATGATTGAAACAAAACCTTTAAATTGGAAAGATAAGTTTTTTTTTTGTTTTTTTTTTGTGTGTGTGTGAGAGAGAGAGATATTTTATTATATTTAAAACTTTAACTTACCCAAATTTTGACTTTTCTATATAAATTATAATAAAATATATTTCTTAACACAACAAAGTCTTATTTAGTTTTATTGATAAGAAATAATATTTAAAATGTTAATTTTATTTCTTTAAATATACAATTATTATGATAACCATTAAAACCACTCTAACTTACTATTAAATAATACCTATAAAAAGGTAATTAATAAAAGAAAAAAATTGATAGATGTTTTTAGTCTTTATATGTTTAAAGGAGAAAAAATAGAGTTGTGAGCTTAATTAATAGATAATAATTTAATTTAATTAAAAAAAAGTATAGATTAGTGAAATGTAATAAATGAATATTAATTTTTTTTAAAGAAATAGTATATTTTAATGACACATTAGGGAAGGTCCTCATTTACAAATTTAAAGTTTAACAACTGCAAACCCCCCTTTTTACAGGTTACATGGATCACTATTTACATTATAGATTACAACTTTATTGATACAATATGTTACACCATCCCTCCTTGTATGTATTGGGGGAATAAGACTACAATTTTACATTGATTCTTGATATATCACTAGAGAGATAACCCTTCAATTTATTTCTATCACTCAAACAACTATTACATTGAAGTGTGCTCCTCTCTTTCCTCTCTTTCAAATATTCCTGCAAACAGCTAAACGACATAACAATACTTATCCCGACTTTCCTTTCTTACTATGAAATCACTAGGATCCCAATATATCTAAACTTTAGTTTATGAATTTGAACCAATATAGTTAATTCATTAGAAAGGATATTAAAATATACTTTAATTATATTTTCACAAATGTGATCCGCTACAAAGATCACACTAGTTGACAAGAAAGTAATCTATACTATTAAATTAACCTTATCCCCTTTAGTTAAGTTAGTACCCGAATAATCAAACAAGTGATTCAGGGTGGTTATAAGTTTAATCCAAACTCATGAAATCATCCCTTATCTACTATTGTTTTTGTCCAAATAAGGCTTACTTGCTACCCATTGATTTCTTTCCCATATTAAAGTCTCTCAGATTCCATTCAAATTGAAAGTAATTCTAGTTGAGTATAATATTGTTAATAAATTACCTAAAGTTTCATATTTATAAATTCATCTGTGCAAAGCGCCTAAAGTTTGGGGGTGATTGCATGTCATTAAGCCACCATGTCGTTATTCAAATTATTGACAAGAGTCTAAAATATCATATACTCTCTTGGCACACAACAAAAGTTCCGATAAACTATATAATATATATAATATTCACATCTATATTCATTATATCCATAACCAATATTAGCAGAATCGACAAAATTAACCGTCAATGTGTGTCAAGGTCCCAAACTACAAAGTATTTATAAACTGTCCATATATCACTATATACTTCCCCACATTAATAGACCCAAAAGATGAGGAATAACGCTACGAATATGTACTGCGCATGTAACCAGCTATAGAGAGGTCTATGTAACAATCCCTAAATATATGAAAATCCTGTGCTATAGATAATAAATAGTTATAGAAAAAATTGGAGCCTAGCCCTAAGACAAAAGGAGAACTAAACTAACATTTGTATTTGATGATGATCAAATCATCCTCAGAGTCATCGTCTTCCTCCCTGGGAATGTCGAACGCCATCGGTGCCTTTCCCTTGATATCTTTCCTCTTATAACTTCCCTACTGCCAAATTTTCTTGATGATAAATGGTGCTTTGACCTGGATACGGTCTAATTCCACTTTTTCCAAAGAGGAAATGACCTCGAAACTTTTGGCACTTAGGTAATTGCAAAGCCACGTTGAGTTATTGGAAGGGATAATACTAAGCCATTTTAGGAGAAAGTGCAGATTTCATTCTATCCCAACCCAATTAGCATCGAGGACCTCTTTGCTTTTTAATACCATAATCAATCTACGCACAATGTCAATACTATCTTCCAAACTATTGATATATGCTCTTATGTAATCTTCAGGGTAAGGGATCTCCAACCTCCTATTGACACTATAGACAACATTTCCAAGCCCCATAAGGTTTCCTTCATGGAGATCAAATTATAGAGGGAAATAAAGTCTTCTTTTGGTACCCTTGCCCACATCGAACATGAAATAAGCATCCCTACAATCTCTCCATTCATCCTATATGTAAACTCATAATGAATTTTTTTTCTCCAAACTTTAGCTCGATGACTCTCCTAGTCATGTCAACCAAATTGTTAAGGATTTTGTTCCAACGCTTTGGTTTGATGCTTCCCCTAAATGCCATTTTCTTGTTCCATGAAGTGTAGAAGACCTAAATATGAAGAAGTGAAAGCAATACCTTGAATGGAGAGAAAGGCTAAGAGATGTCAAACCAAATGATGAACTGAAAAAAAAGGGAAGGATCAAAGATAATCTTGGAGGGACACTAACAAAAATGATCATCAACATTTATGTGCATTTTGGAGGGCGTTTTGATTTCAAAAAGATTGAAAGTAAGTTTTACAAACCAAAACAAACCAAGGAGACAAAGGAGAAGGAGGGCATAGACGATCAAGAGAAGGCATCAATGGATAATATCAAGTATGAGGTAGTCTCCACCATCAAGGTTTCTGATTCTCAATGGCAAGAAGCTACTCTCTCTTTGCATGATAATAAAGGAAAATATCATAGAAACAAGTAGGGAATAGACTACCTAAGACATAAAGGGTAATATGGGTAAATTAAAAGGATCGACATAAAACAAGCATGGAAGGGGCGAACAAAGACTAAAGGAAAGAGGGAAAAGACAAGCTAAAAGACAAGATACCTACTAAGACAATATTCATAGATCAAACCTCATAAAGATAGGTAACCTAGCTAGGATGACTATGTGTGAGCCCTGTACATGCTTAAACAAGGGACAATAATAATGTTCCAATATAATTGTTTAATAATTTAAAATCATAATCTTTTAAAAGTATATCTATGTTAAGTAGAGCTTCTAGTATGTTATAGGATTTATTTATAAAACATTTTAAAGGTAATTTTTTATTATAGTAACATTGTTTGGTTATTAAATTAGTAAATATGAAGAGAAATAGGATAGTCCTCCAAGAAAATTAAGGTCTTAAGTATCCTATATTTTCCAAAAATAAATCATCATCTCTCAAGTTAAGAAGCTCATATGCATCCTTGTTATCTTCTCAATATATATGTGATTAATTTTAGTATTGCTGAAGTGGTTAAAAAGCCCTGTAATTATTTAGATAATCTAGTATTTAAATTTTAATTAGGGATATTACCTATTCTAGTTTCATTAATTATAATTTGTGAATCTCCTTCTATTTCCAACATTTGGGTTCTTAGGTCCTTACAGAACAATAGCCCTTCCACTAAAGCTTCCATTTCAACTATATTATTTGCTATCTCTCCAATAGGTTTAGCTATTTTTCCATAACAACTCTCATCCCACTTATGTACTATACAAGCAATATCATCTACTTTAGGATTACCCCTCGATTGCCCATCAAAATTTAGTTTGTACCATCTAGACTACGGAGCATTCCATTTCCATGTCTCTCTATCCTTCATTCTTTCCTTTCCTCCCTTACCAAAATGAGTGGATATGATTATACCATACCATTCTTTTTGCATCTTGTTGTCCCAATAAGAGAAGGTACCTTATAGATGATTACCATTCCTTAATTTATTATTGACTATTTATAATATGCTAGCTTCCATCTTATTTTCAAGGCATTATCTTCTCATCTTCTTACCTTGGAATATCCTTCTGTTATGCTATCTCCATAGTTCCCACACTACTATTAAAGGTTCTATCTTCCATATGATATGATAAAGACTTGTCCTTTGGTCAGCTGGCCAACCTTTTAAGTCCTCTACCAGGTTGTTAACCAATGTCAATTTCCAATGTAGTTTCTTGCTTAACCAGTGCCAACATTTCATAGAATATGAACAGTTTAATATTATATGATCAATTGATTCTTCCTGAATTTCACATAGAGAAAATCTTGAGGGCCCTTCAAAAGCCTATTTTCCAAAACCACTCAATAGTTATAATCCTTTTGTAGTGATGCATATAGGAACATACCAACCTTAGGGAGACAAACTTTATCCCAACACAACTTCAAGGGAAGGTACAAGTCTGGACATTGTTGAGCTTTGACCAAAGAATCATAAGCATCTTTGACCCTGTATGTTCTTGAATTAGAACCTATGATCCATACCAATTTATCCTCCCTATCTTTTAGAACAATTTGTCTAGCCTTGAGGATCCTATTCAATACTGCTTTTTCCCTAATAGATAAAGGTGTTCCTTCTAGGGATTTCTATTTCTAGCCAAGAATAGGATCTCCTATTGGTATCTCTATATAATAAATTACTTTTCTACCCCATAAGCTTATGAGTATCTCTTTGATTCTTTGAGAGATCAAGATATCTATAGGAGCATATCCTCCCCAAGAATATTCCCAAAATAAGGTAAAGTACCTAATCATATGTCCCAGGTCAATTTATCTCTAACGAGCTCCCAACAAACAAGGATGAAATTCGAAGCTCTTGATCATTTACGAGGATTACTAATTCTAAAAATACTGATGGAATCATTTTTTTGAACATATTTATTTGTAAGAATTTTCACCCATTTCCTATTAGGTTCTATATAGATTTTCCATACTTGGCTTGGCCCCAAATGCCAAATTCTGCAACTTGATGTTTTTAATACTTATTCCTCCTATTTTGAGTGGTCTGTAAATCTTAACCCAATTAATTAGGGCCATTTTTTTATGAGACTCCTTGACAAAAGAAAGATTTCAATTTCTTATTCAATTTGTCCTTTTCACCTTGTCTAAGGGGTAGACAAGACATTTGATAAGTGGGAACAACTGATAGCAGTGATTTGACCATGGTTGCCCGACCTGCATTTGATAACCATTTTCCTTTCCAATTATCTATTTTATGATCCATCTTTCTACTTAGAAGATCCCATAATTTATGACTTCTACTCACTTTATCAAGGGGCATACCCACATATCTACAAAGGAACACTCCCTTCCTAAATCCTAATATTTGGTATATCTCATCTTCAAGTCTTATATTAGTATTAAGGAAGAAAATCTCAGATTTATTCACATTGACCCTTTGACAAGAGGAATCCATATATAGATTAAGGATTTCCTTATAATTTATAGCTACCAATATTGTACTTTTTCCTGGTAATAGGGTGTCATATGCAAATTATTGATGTGTAATATTAGAAGCTCTTCTGTGACTTTGATATTAGAGATTATTCATTTCTAATTTTCTCTAGTAATTGACCTACCAAAAGCCTCTTCCATTATGATAAATAGGAAGGGTGAGATTGGATCCCCTTGTCTTAGCCCCCTAGATATATCAAAGAATGCTTCAGGTGTACCATTGAACAATAGAGATATTTTAGGAGTGGATATACAGTTAAAAATGAGGTTAATACATTGATTTGAGAATTCATATGTTTCCAAGCATTTGCAAAGGAATATCTGATCTACTTTATCATATGCCTTTTGGATATCTAATTTGATGAGCATGTTGGCTTCCTTATTTTGTTGAACTAAATGGATAATTTATTGCACTATTATGATGCCATCAAAGATGGATCTACCAAGGATAAACCTAATTTTTTCTTCAGAGATAATATGGGGCATAAATATTTTAAGCCCATCTAACAATACTTTACATAGAATTTTATAAATTGTATTACAGTGGGCTATAGGCTTGAAGTCTCCTAACTCCTCAGTATCTGCCTTTCTAGGTATGAGATTAAGGAAAGTATTATTATTTTCCTTTAATAATCTTCCTTATTTCCTAGTGTTTTGAATTGCTTTCCATAATTCAAAACCTAAAAAGTGCCAACATTTCTTAAAAAAAGCCTTCCTGAAACCCATCTAGTCTAGGTGCTTTATCCGGATGTAATTGAAAGAGTGCATGTTAAATCTCCTTAATGGACATTTCGTTGTTTAAAAATTTATTGTCCTTTTTGTAATAATTTTAGGACTATTATTTAACATTTTTTGTTGTCCTCTTAAATAAGAAAATTCCCAATTATTGAGTGTGTTTTGATAAAATTTAACAAATTCTTGTGTTATCTCTTGGGATCTTCTATTTTTTCCCCTCTCTCATTTTTTATTTTAAGGATCCTATTTACATTTAACCTATATTTCACACTACTGTGGAATAATTTGGAGTTCCTATCTCCATTGGACAACCAGGATTCTCTTGGTAATCATTTCCAATAGGTCTCCTCTTTTGAAAGGAGTTCATCATATTTATGAAGTAATTATTTTTCTTTAAAATATTTTTCACTATCCACACCAAATGGCTATGTGTAGGATCATGGTATACAAAACTATGGCCTTAAGTGGTAATGAAATATCAAAAAATCAGGGTTAGTCAACTTGACGTACAAAGTTGAACATCTTATGAACCTTATGTGAAAAAGTTGTAAGAATAGAATCTATAGGAAATTGAATGTGGTTTCTAAACTACTATCCCTTGTCTAAATTTTTTTTATCTAATTATTCAAAATTTTAGATTTCAATGCAGTAGTACAAAATTTTTGGGGAAAAGATAAAAATTACGTGTATGTTTGACCACCTTAATCACAATCCAATGATTCAATATATTTTCCCAAGATTCTAGATATAAGTAGTAGACTCATGCCCTGATGTGACACATATTTTTTTGTAATTTTTTGTCAAATAATTAATTAATTATGAATTTTCTGCTACAACTTTTTCAGAATAAAATATTTTTTGTGTCTAACAACCTTAAATAATTCTAAACATTATAAAATTGAAAAAAAAACATAATTCTTATAGTAGCCGAAGCATAGAATGTGACGCATGTTTCAGATTTCAAAAAGGTTAAACAGTTTGAAAGTTATAGTTGTTTTTCAATCAGTATGTCAATTGTGATTTAAAGATAACACAATTGAAAAATAAGTAATACTTACTTACTGAACTTGAAATTTGACAGCAATTATATTGATGGAAAGCTGATAATGTCTTTAAGAAACCCTTTTCGTTTCATCAATTTTGGGTGAAAAAAAGTCATCAGCTACATGGTCAAAGTCTCGTTATAAAAAAACAATCTGCAAAACACGCATAATGGGTTGACCATTCACCTTTGGCATTGGCCAAGGCAAATACCAAGCCTAATCGAATATCTGATAAAATCGGATATCCGAAACTTCCCGCCTAATTCAAAATTTCATTTGCACTAGTTTTCTCAATTTCAAGTTACATACTAAATTGTATTTTTTTTAATTTCAAATTACATATTAAATTGTAATTTTTTTATGTTAATATTAATTTAGTTGAATATTTTTTTCAATTTTAAGTTATATATTACAAATTTATTTTTTTAACATTAATATTAACTAATAATAGCATAGCATTTAGAAATGGGAACTCAAAACTAGAATATTTACCTATCTTAACGACCTCCTTAAAATATTTTGACTGATTCTTGCCCTTTTTCATCATCTTCAATCCCACGATCTTCCTTTATTCAACACAAAAACTCTCTTGACAAATGGAAACTATTGGCCAAATCCTTCTTCACACTTCCGACAGCATTAGCTTTAGGGTTTCATTGCAGAGTATTAGTATTATAATATAAATTTTAATAATAGAATGTATTATATTGTTATTATTTAGTTTACTATTGTATAATAGTATAATATTAACTTATTAAATATTATATTATACCTAAGGGGGGAGAGAGAGAGAGATTTTGGCAAAATTTTAGTGGGAGATTTCAGATATCCGATTCTATTTACTGGTGAAAAGTAAAACCTATATTCTCTGGGTCCCTCTAGAGAGGCACATTTTTCTATAGAATCACGGGACTCAAGTTGTAGTGAATCACATTTTGTCTTTAGAGAAGACAAAAACCCACTTTTTGCACTTGTTGGTTGGATTTTCTCTATTACCAAAGGTTTTTGCATCACCTTTTTGGTCTCACTATGGGGAGTAGTAGTTGTCAAAAGCATAAATGGAAAAGGAAACTCATAAATGAAGAGATTGAAGTGTATAGAGAAATGGATAGGGTTTCCCATCGGCACAAGAGACAAGGTATGTTAAATATTAATGAAAATGTTGGCATAGGCCCACCTTTGAATGTGGTTTCAAGTGGAGAACATGAATTTGAAATGATTTATGACAATAATATTGAAAATGAGAATGTAGGGATTGAAGATGAAAATGTAGGTTTTGAAAATGAACATGTAGATGTGGACAATGGAAGTGTGGACATTGTCAATGATAATCCACCAATTGAATATGAAGGAATTGATAATGATAATGGTACACAAGAACCAAATAAACGTAACACATATCCAAATTATATGAGAAATCAAGTCCCTTGGGAGGAAGAAAGACAAGCTTCAAAATTGAGACCTTCAAGAACAACTAAATGGTTACTTGAAATTAATGAGAACATAATGAGAAATTTTGATGGAAAGAGATTAGAAAGCACCGTTCGGTTGTGGGTTTCAAAACTTTTTGATCAATTTTTTAGCCACAAGACGTTGGTTGAGCAATGTCAAATGTTTTTTTAATTGTTAAAGATGCAGAAGATGATACATATACTAGTCAAATTAAAGATTAGTGTGAACAAGAAAAAGGAGAGGAATGCTATTATTGTGAGAAATATTTCTAGTGCTCTCAATTCCATTGGGAAGACTACCAAGGAAAAAGATAAGAGAGCCACTAGGAGGGTTATTACAACCTCCTTACTAAGTCATCATTTGAGAAAGGCTCATTTGATGAGATAAACTTGTGTCAACTTGAATCTAAATCATAAAAATTTGGATAGAGCACTTGCAAGAAGAGAAAGACTTGATGATCCTCTTCAAAATGACACATGGGATTATGGTGGGAGACTTTCATGTTGTGATAAGAAGCTTACCGATACTATGAAGGATCAAATTCAACTATTTTGGCAATCTAACTCAAGAGTGTCACCAAATGCGAAGGATGTCTTGAATTTGAGAATTGGCATTCGAGACCGCACCCTTATCCCAAACATTATTTAGAGGTGAGTCAAACAATGTTGTTCAAATAAATTTGTGAGACACGTCCAACATTGCAAATATCACAAAGAGATTTTGAATCCCTTAAGCCTTTTTCTGTGTGCCTCTTAAGATTTGAAATACTTATTGTTGTAAATATCATGTGGAGTTTTCAATGCACCATGAATTGTTACGATCCCTTCATTCTACTTTGCATACTAATGGAATGTTGGAGGAGTGTGGTGCAAGTACTCTTCCAAAATCATCAAGAGACTTGCTAGATCATTTTTTATGTCATAGAGATGATGGATGTTTCTTTTATAGAAAAGATTTCTTAAATGACAAGTGCTTAGAGTGTGGTGGGCTAGTGAAGTTTGTTGAATGTTTTCATGAGGGCTGAAAACATGATTTTGGAAAGACAATTGTCCACAAAAAGGTATATGAAACCATTATATATACATTAAAAAGTGGAGGTGAAGGATCTAGATGTGAGTTGGTTACAAAAGAATGCAAGGTAGCTGATTTTATTTCAGATTTTAGGAAGAATCTTTTTTACAAGTATGCAAGGCATAGTCACAGGTCTTAGTGGTTGGATCAATAATTAAGGATGTGTAAGGATAATTTCCTGATTGGCGGGTATGTGCAAGATCATGAGGGGCCAAACTATGCCCTTAAGTGGCAATGAAAAATCAACAAATCAGGGTTAGTCAACTTAACGTGAAAATTTCAACTAGCTATGAACCTAATATCAAAAAGTTATAAGAATAGAATCTATATAAAATTGAATGTAGTTTCTAAACTACTAGGCCTTCTTTGAGAAAAAGTTAGTATGATTGGTGAAAAGTATAGATTTCAATGCAGCAGTATAAAAAATTTAGAAAAAAAATAAGAAGTAGGTGTATGTCTGACCACCTTAATCATAATCAAATGATAATATTTTATTATAAGATTTTATATATAAGTAGTAGACTCATTCCCAGATGTGACGCATATTTTTTTGTAATTTTATTCCAAAAAAAAATCAATTATGAAATTTTTGCTACAACGTTTTCAGAATAAAAAAACTCACGTGTTTGACCACCTTAACTCATTCAAAACTTTACAAAATTTAAATTTTTATTTTTTTTCCTTATAGTAGGCAAAGCATAGAATGTGATGCATTTTTTGGATTTCAAAAATGTTATACCGTTTAAAAGTTATAGTCATTTTTTAATCAGTATATAAATCAACACTTTAGAGGTAGCTTAATTAGAAAATAACTAATAATTACTTACCGAATTCAAACTTTGACAGCAATTATATTGATAGAAAGCTAACAATCTCCTTAAGATACCCTTTTTGTTTTATCAAATTCAGGTGAAAAAAAAGTCGTCAGCTACATTGTCAAAGTTTTGAACTGACATCACCACTTTTTGGCCCCTCATGATCTTGCACATACCCTAGCACTATTATATCGATTGTTGACTTTGTAGAGAATTGTACATTATAGCCCCAAAACTAGTTGCAAGATCAATATTACAATTCTATTAAGGATGCTATTTTTGTGCACATAACATATAGACATTTCCCTGATAGTACAGAAGATGACCAAAAGATAATCAGAGAGTACCATTTTTATATGAGAGATGATAGATCGCACTCATCTGATTTTGTCCAACATTTATTTGAGAATTATTTTGAGTGGGTGCAGGAAAATAATATTGCTATGGATAGACATCTCATTTGATCAGATAACTACACAGGTCAATTAAAAAATGCTCGTATATTTTATTGGTTATGTAGAATGCATGTAGAGAGAGGTGTACCTCATATTTGGAGTTTTTTTTAGGCTGGTCATGGAAAAGGAGAGCATGATGGAGCAGGTGCATGCATAAAGAGAGCTCTAGTTAAGGAGCAACTGATGATTTCAGGTGCAGAAGTCATTGATGCTCATTCTATTGTTGATTGGTGTACTTCATCATTGTCACAGAGGGGGACTCTTGATTTAGTGGTGCGAAGATTCTTTTGGTTGGTTGAGTTGGGCACAATAAGAGATAGGTTGGATTGTCAAACTATGAAAGATTCTTCAAAAATGCATTCATTTTGAAGCTCAGATGATAGTACATGGACCATTTAGACATTAGAGTTAGTTTTTTATTGTCTGAGATGTTGTCAGTGTGAGTCAAGTGAGTGGGTTGATACATGGGTTCCACATTATGTTACTCCTTTACCTCTCACAGTCTCTATAATAAATGATGACATGGATTATTCACTTGACTACAACCATCTTTCAGATCTTCTAATCTAGGACATGTTTTTTCATTGGTTGCACCATAAGGAAATGGTGAGAGATCAGATTACTGGTTAGCATGTTGTGTATGAGGAAATTAGAAACTTGCACAATTGACGACAAATAATGATATGTTCACATATCCAACAGGATCACATGTTGTTGCAGGACATGGTTGTGCACATACATGATTACAAATAATGGCATTCCTACGTTTGAAGACTATGAGAAGCACAAAACCATTCTCATGGATTCACACCTTGTTATAGAAGCCAATGTTAAGTTGTTGAAACATCAAGGAAAACCAAAGACAAATGAACTTTGGACTATTAGTACTTTTGATCACGAAGTAATATTGAATACCCTCAAGCAGATAGATGACCCTTCAAGCACACTTCACTAGGTAAGTTCAACTCAAGTTGCAAGGTTTTCCATGTTTATTATGATTACATTCAATAAATTAATTGTAGTTTTTTGCTTTATTTGTTTGAGCCAATAAATTTGGTTTTGTATGTGGATTGTAAATGTAGTTGGATATATAGATGATAGATATAGAAGATCAAGGTGTGCATTTGATTAGCCCATCTTTTATGATGGTAAGCTTCACTATGCATTGTCTAGTCATGTTCTTTGGTTCGTTTAGTTACTTTAGTTACTTATACATGTTCATAATATTTTTCTCAACCTATATAAACTTCTTATATTCTCTATTAACTTTTCTTCTATCTTCTAAATGTAGGGATTGGAATGTAGATGTCATCGAGTACCATATGTTAAACTTATGAAATTTAGGAGTAGAAAGGACACTTATTTTTTATATATAGTTGTGTAATTTTCATATTTAGATGCCAATTTTTGTATATAAAAATAAGAATCAAATGTAATGTGCATAGTTAGATGCCAAATTTTGTATATAAAAACAACAATAGAATGTAATGTAAATAGTTAGATACCAAATTTTGTATATAAAAGCAACAATCGAATGTAATGTGCATATTTAGATGCCAAATTTTATATATAAAAAATTAGATGCAAACTTTGAAATATAAAAGAGCCCATGGGGTTGATTTGCAAATATTAAGATCCCACATTTGTATCGTCTTAATACCATGTAAAGTGCAAAAATGTGTTTCCTTACTATAAATTTTGTATCCTTATATAATTTGTATCATCTTAATTTTCTATCCTTACATTTGTATTGTCTTAATTCCATGTACATTTGTATCGTCAAATGATGTAATAGTTGGAGTCATTGAGTCAAAATTGGTTAAATGTGTCCAAAGTAAAATGGTGATTCCTTGGGGTGAAGGGATAGTGTTTAAGGATTGCATCCTAGTACTGAATGGACTATGTTATTAGCTCCAGTTGGGTGGGTAAATGCTAGTGACAACCCCATTTTGACCACTGAGTCACTAGAACATTCCAGACCATGCCAGACCAAAGTGTCCCCAATGTGCGCTAAGCACGATTGGGAAGTGATCTTTCGAGGCTCATATCTTAGACCCCATAAGAGGTATCAGTGATACATGAGATACTACAAGACTTTGTTTTTAAGGTCTACAATAACCTCTCTCCATTCTGGGAGATTCAATTTTTTTTGAATTTGGCATGCAAGTCTCGCTTTATGTCAAAACTTAAAGTGAGGGTCACTTGAAAGTTGCACCAGTGGGTTTCTTCCAAACCATTCATCCCAGGACCAAATGGACTATTCCATTATCTCTAGTTGGGTGAGTAAATGCTAGTGAAAACCTCATTTTGACCACTGAGTCACTAGAATGTTCCAGACCATGCCAGACCAAAGTGTCCCCAAAATGCACTAAGCACGATTGGGCAGCGATCTTTCAAGGCTTGTATCTTAGACCTCATGAGAGCTATCAGTGATCTGTGAGATTCTACATGACCATTTTTCTAAGGTCTACAATAATCTCTCTCCATTTTGGGAGATTCAAATTTGTTTGAATTTGGCACGCCAGTCTCACTTGATGCCAAAACTTGCAGTGAGGGTTAGTTGAAAGTTGCACCACTAGGTTTCTTCCAAACTGTTCATCCCAGAAATGAATGGACTATGCCATTAGCTCTATTTAGGTGGGTAAACGCTAGTGACAACCCCATTTTGACCTCTAATTCACTAAAATGTTATAGACCATGCCGGACCAAAGTGCCCCCAAGGTGCACTAAGCACGATTGGTGAGCGATCTTTCGATGCTCGTATCTCAGACCCTGTGAGAGGTATTGGTGATCTATGAGATGATATAGGACTATATTTCTGAGGCCTACAATAATCTATTTTCATTCTATGAGATTTGAATTTTTTTGAATTTGGCACACCAGTCTCGCTTGATGCCAAAACTTGCAACAAGGGTCAGTTTAAAGTTGGACCAATGGGTTTCTTCCAAACTATTCATCCCGACACTGGATGGACTATTCCATTAGCTCCTATTGGGTGGATAAACACTAGTAACAACCATTTTTTAATCACTGAGTCACTAGAATGTTTCAGACCATGCTAGACCAAAGTGTCCCCAAGGTGCACTAAGCATGATTGGGCAGCGATCTTTCGAGGCTCATATCTCAGACCCCGTGAGAGGTATCAGCAATCTGTGAGATTCTTCATGACCCCATTTCTAAGGCCTATAATAACATTTCTCCATTCTGGGAGATTCAAATTTTTTTGAATTTAGCACGCCAGTCTCGCCTGATGCCAAAACTTGAAGTGAGGGTCAGTTGAAAGTTTCACCACTGGGTTTCTTCCAAGCCATTCATTGAGGCACTAAATGGACTACACCATTAGTTTCGGTTTGTAGGTTAAATGCTAGTGACAACCCCATTTTGACCATTGAGTCTCTAGAATGTTGTGGACCATGCCAGAACAAAGTGTCCCCAAGGTGCACTAAGCATGACTGGGTAGTGATCTTTTGAGGCTCATATCTCAGACCCCGTGAGAGGTATCAAAAATATCTGAGATGCTATAGGAGCATGTTTCTAAGGCCTAAAATAAACTCTCTCCATTCTGGGAGATTCAATTTTTTTTAATTTGGCACTCCAGTCTCGCTTGATGCCAAAACTTGCAGTGAGGGTTAGTTGAAAGTTGCACCACTAGGTTTCTTCCAAACCATTCATCTCGACACCAAATGGACTATGCCATTAGCTCTAGTGGGCTGGGTAAATGCTAGTTACAACTCCATTTTGACCACTGAGTCACTAGAACGGTCCAGACCATGCTGAACCTGTGATGCCCAAAATTTCAGGGCAAAACACAACCAAAATTTTTTTTTTAAGAAGGATAAAAGTGATAATGTTAGCGTTATTCTATAGTGAGGTTAACCAATTCCCAATTATGCTCATATCGAGACCAATCTGTTTGTGATGGTAAAATTACCAACTTATGATACTATTGAATGTGAAATTAAATTGACGTTTTCCTCAATATCCAATTTCAAATATATAATACTAATTCAATCTATAATTACGTCATACCCATTTAATCAATGTACTTTTTAGCCAATTAAAGAATTTAAAGGTAACATTAGTTAATTATTATAATTAAATATTTTACATATTATTAGTTAATATATTATAATTTAATAATTGATTAATAACTATATTAATTAATTATTATATTATAATTATTAATTAATAATATATAAAATATTTAATTATAATCATTAACTAATGTTACCTTTAAATTCTTTAATTGGCTAAAAAGTACATTGATTAAATGGGTATGACGTAATTATAGATTGAATTAGTATTATATATTTGAAATTGGATATTGAGGAAAATGTCAATTTAATTTCACATTCAATAGTATCATAAGTTGGTAATTTTACCATCACAAACAGATTGGTCTCGATATGAGCATAATTGGGAATTGGTTAACCTCACTATAGAATAACGCTAACATTATCACTTTTATCCTTCTTAAAAAAAAAAATTTGGTTGTGTTTTGCCGAACGGTCCAGACCATGCTGAACCAGTGTCCCCAAGGTGCACTAAGCACGATTGGGAAGAAATATTTTGAGGCTCATATCTTGGACCCCATGAGAGGTATCAACAAACTGTGAGATGCTACAGGACCATTTTTTTTAGGCCTACAATAACCTCTCTCCATTCTAAGAGATTCAATTTTTTTTGAATTTGGCATGCCAATATCGCTTGGTGCAAAAACTTGCAGTGAGGGTCAGTGGAAAGTTGCACCACTGAGTTTCTTCCAAACCATTTGTCCTAGCACCGAATGGACTGTGCCATTAGCTCCAGTTGGACAACCTCATTTGGAACACAAATTCAATAGAACATTCATGAACATGCCGGACCAAATTGTTCTGAAGGTCCACTAAGCACCATTATGTATGTTGGCAAGCATCCTGGTGTGTCAAGAGGCAAAGTAAGCCTTTAAATGGATCCAAAAGGAGTATATGTTGAGTCTTGGGGAGGATTTAAGGAATCCAAAATTTTATCTAGATCAACCATTAGTTTCTTGAGTTGTTTGGAGAATTCTGGAGAAAAAGGCTGATTTATGACTAGTGAAGGCTACAAGCCTAGAACGGATAATGGAGTGGATTGGTGGAAGATGAGTTGACCATAATTGGTAGATTGGTGGAACATAGTAGATGGACCATATTAATATTTTATATGGTGTTACAATCAAGGTGGAAGACCTATTTCAATTTTTTACAAGATGGAGGCTCTAGGTGCACTGAGAGGCCTAGAATGGAGTTGGTGCCAAGAGAAGTTGGGATGAGAGGTTAGAGGAAGTGAACTTGTTCAAAATGTTGGATATTTTGGTTCTCTAAAGTTAGAGCACTCTATTTGACCCTTGAGTTGACACTAACTCTTTGATTAGATTCCAAGATGCTTGTAGAATCCTCAATTTGAGTTGAGTTCCATGAGGGGATAGTAGAGGGCTCTACATTATATTTTCTTGGTTGAGAGCATCAGATACACATGAATACATTGTAGCACATAAATTTTGAATTCACTTAAATGATGAGTTACACATGTGAACACACGTAGCACATAAAGAGTACACATAAATTTTCATAAGCCATGAAGCATACATGTAACACATAGATTATAAAGCATACCACATGAATTCACCTAAGTCATGCATGTAGCCCATACACATGAATTTAGGTTATGAAGAATGTAATTACATATACATGAATATACTCAAGGCATAAATCAGACACATGAGTACATACACACAAGAATATTTACATACTAACAATGAATAAATGAACACACACTTAACAAATTAGATCGAAGATCAAGTTTCATATATATCAAAATGAACAATAATTTTGTACATATTTACATGTCAACATATCTAGATACAATGTGGCATGCGTCATCTCAAAATGTGTTGTATGACATCTCAAAACAAGAATTTTAACTAAAAATGTTTCTAGGACATCCCATTCTATAGGTGGATCATCAAAATGTAGCCTCTTTGAAGTACTCTTTGGCTCTGATGGATCCTGCATTCAAACACAAAAGTGAAACCCCAAGTTAGATTAAAATTTAGAATCATGGTCAACAATAATAACTAAAATTGAACTCTCATATACCTCACCTCTCTGTCTCCTCTTGCGGACACGAGATCTAATAAATGGGTATGTGTAGGATCATGGTATGCCAAACTAGGCCCTTAAGTGGCAATGAAAATACAAAAAATCAGGTTTAGGCAAGTTGACATAAAAAATTGAACAAGTTATAAATATTATATCAAAAATATGTAACAAGATAATTTTTAGAAAATTGAATTTAGTTTCTAAGATACTAGGCCTTTTGTAAAAAACAATTATTCTATATGTTGAAAATTTCAAATTTCAATGTAGTAGTACAAAAATTTTAAGAAAAAATAAGAAGTAGGTGTATGTATGACCACCTTAAACACAATCAAATGATAATTTTTTTTTACAAGATTCTAGATATAAGTAGTAGACTCATGTACGAATGTGACACATAATTTTTTATAATTTATTTCCAAGTAAATAATTAATTATGATTTTTCTTCTACAACTTTTCTAGAATACAAAAACTCTCATGTCTGACCTTGTTAACCTAGTCTAAACTCTATCAAATTGAAAAACACATTATGTTTCTTGTAGTAGGAAAATTATAGAATGTGACACATATTTTGGATTTTAAAAAGGTTATACAGTTTGAAAGTTATAGCTATTTTTCAATAATTCTATCAATCGGGACAAGAAAGATAACAAGTAGGTGTATGTCTGACCATATTAAACAAAATCAAATGATATTTTTTTTTTATAAGATTCTAGGTAAAACTAGTAGACTCATGTCCGGATGTGATGTATATTTTTTTGTATTTTTTTTACAAGTAAATAATTAATTTTGATTTTTCTACTACAAATTTTCCTGAATATAAAAACTCTTGTATCTGACCACCTTAACTTAGTCTAAACTTCATCAAATTGAAATATTTGTTTATTGTTATATTATTAGGTGAAGCATATAATGTGATGTATATTTCATATTTCAAAAATGTTATATTTTTTGAAAGTTATAGTTGTTTTCCAAAGAGTCTATCAATCAGGACATCTTTTTCACATCATCACTTTTTGGCATACCATGGTCCTACACATACCCATATGTCCTTGGTAGCATAGGAACAATGCCACCAATGTCGACTCTAACCTGTATATGTTTGCGAACATGAGATTGATCTATGAGTTATACTATTTAATGTTAAATACTTGGTAGCAAATATATGTTTACAAAATAACAAAATTAACATTAAAACTTACATGTGTTGAACTTTCTTCAAGAAATATTGGCTGAGTCATCAGCGATACAAACCCTTGGCATTCTAGCTCCCTCAAACTAGGAGTGACCTACAAAAGTCAAATAGATACTTCATACTATCATAACTTGATCATATTATATATACCTGATAGTAATATACACACAAATAACTTTAGAAATATATGTACCATGGGGATATCACTACGAATGGATATGCCTATGATTCTTTTTGATGATAGGGTCTCACAACATCATCAAATGCCACTCTCTGTCAAATAAACCATGTAAATTAAAAATGAGTACGCACAACTGACAAGTATACATGTATGCATAAACAAACTAAATTAGTTAATTACATTTCCCTTGTCAATGCTTAACACCTGCACCCCCTCACATTGCCCCCTAGTGGCAACTGGTGACACCTGCATTAATATGTAATAAGATGATCGTAAAAATTAGAAAACAATGTACATATACTATTATAATAATTTAAGGAAACCAATGAGTACATTAAAACATATGTACCATGGAAGTGTCAAGACCAAATGATATGGTCGAAAGTGTGGACCACTCCACTTGTTCCATCTCCTCCTCTGTCATCAACTGAACATAAATGTAACACATAAAAAACCATAAGTGGGAAATTATTATAAGAAAATTCTACTAAAAATATGAATGATTAAATTTAAATACAATGTAAAATGTGAACTGTTTACCCTTACCATAATAGTAGGAGTCCATGGCTCTGTATGCCCCTGATGCACATCTTCATGAGGTGCTTCAGTGCATGTAGTGTGATGTGTAGAATCATCCACCTCGAAGATGTAATTATATGCGTCACTATCATTCAGGGGACCTAAGCACAGATTATTGCACATAATGCAAGTGTGGGGCACACAAACATGTGAGCTAATGGAGGATGTGGAAGGGCCAGAAGCATCAAGACGAGGAGGCAAGAATGTCATGCTCTACGTAACGAGAAAATCACTCAAGGTGTGAATGGCTCAAATAGTCTGTGAGTCGGCCTCAACAATAATGTTAGGATTCTACACTATGGGAGGTGGTAAAATCTCTGGAGGGGGCACATATGTGCAGGATTTCACCCAGTGTGCCCATGGCCTTTCCTAAGGAGCACCTAAACCTACACCTTGGTTCGGTCTCATACTCCAATAATTGACCTTTTGACTAAGCACAAATTCAACATACAATTTTTTAATAAAATAAAAGGAGACATCCAAATTGTTGTGAGGTGGTCTATCAAAAACCATCCACCAATGGTCCCAAATGTTGTCACGTATTGCACTATTTATGCACCATTTAATTGACAACTTGGGTTTTTTATGGTCTACTTTTAGACCGGTTTTAGGATCTACAAAAATATTACATATGTCATGTTTTTTTATGTTTAGGTTCATGACTTGATCATAGTCAAGCCCATCGTCAAATTGGGTGTGCATGGAATCACAATTTTCTCCATGTTTTCAATAATTGAGTTCAATGTCGTAAACATGGGGCGCAATGTGGGGATATTGGCATAGGTGGTTTGAAATCCTCTAAGTTGATTTAGTTTGTCTCCTATTAGATCCTCTAAATGGTGGGGGTTTGATACTGGTTCATCTTTTGAAAGTGGGGGATTATTGGGAGGTGGTTCAAGATTGTTTGCAGGATCATTAGGAGGGTGTTCTGATTGATTTGGGTCCATGTCTAATTACAATTAGAACACAAATCAATAATTACAATTAATTTTTAAAAAAAAAAACTCATTTAAACCCATATTTTTATATAAAAACTACAAATTTCTATAAAAAATAATAAAAACACTAAAAACATAAAAATTAAACTTACCTATGATCTTCAGTAAATCAGATATAGGATTTTATCAAATATCCAAAAGCCCCAAGTTGTGTTCAACATTTTCAAAATGAAAAATGTTGAATACGGTCGGGCTATGTAAATAAAAATTACTGGCAAAAATCAGATATCTGATATTATTAGATATTTGATTAGGCCTGTCCTTTGGCTTTTGGCTTGGCTAGGTGTACTCACACCTATGCCTACTAAAAAGTCAACAAATCGATTTGTGCACTTTTGGACAAGTGAAAAGTTTATTTTTTCACATCGCCACTTTTTCGCATACCATGATCCTTCACATACCCAAATATTATAACTTATTCATTTAACTCTTGATTTTTTTTCTATCTCACTTTTTCCTTTGAAAATTGTTCTTAACATGTGTTTTATTCCAATTTAAAATTTTGATCTTTAGTACTTTCAATTTTGATTCAAAGAAAAACATCTTAGATCCTTAAAAATTTCCCTCCTTTACCATTGTTCTACTAATCCTAAAAAGTATTTGTCTTGGTACCACATGTTTCCAAATTTAAATAGATTCTTTGAGGGTTTACTTTCTTTTGTAATGTCTAATCTAACCAAGAAGTGGTTTGAACCATAAATGGAAAGAACAAATATTTAGAGTGTTTTATTTAAGGATACAATATCCCCTAAGAACAAGAATCTATCCAATAATTAAGATATATTGCAAAATGCTTCTATGCGGTTATTCCAAGTAAAAGTGGCATTGTTCATTTTAATGTCTACAATGCTATTACCTAAGACCCATTCTCTAAAAGCTTTAAGTGATTACATAATTCACGTTGTATACCATCACACTTTTCATAAATAACCAATATCACATTGAAGTCCCCCCCCCAAATATATAATTCATTTCCCTATTCATGAATATTGCAGAAATTTCCAATTTCTTTCCAGAAATTATTTTTATTGTTAGTATTAATTGGACCATAAACATTGATCAAGAAAAAGTTTAGAGAGATCTTAACACTCCGTACCGAACCCCTCATCCAATTGGTTTTCTTGATGACAACTTCAAATTTTAATTTCCTAGGATCCCAATGAATACCTAATCCACCAGAAGCTACTTCCACATCTACAAACTTTTTTTTCCATATTCCAAATTTCTTACGAAGTTTAGATATTTCTTCTTTATTTAATTTGGTTTCTTGGATAAGAATGATCTCGAATTCCATTATGTTCAAGTTATTCTTTAAGAAACATTATTTGTTTGGGGCATTTAGGCCCCTAACATTCCATGTAGTGAGCTTCATTTCTCATAAGGAAGGAACTTCCCCTTCCCTACATGAAATAAAGTGGTAATTTTAGCCTGATTTTCAGCTTCCCCATCCTTTTTTTTGAGATCAACCAAAGATTTCCTACCAAAATTTTTTTGTGTCTTCCCATAGTTTGGACTTCCTGTCCCAACATAAGTTTTAGCAATACCTAATTTAGCTTCATTATTTTGCCTCCCTCTCATTGATTGTTCTATGTGTACACTTCCTCTTCCATATCTGCTTCTCCTTCCAAATCCTTATTTACTTTCTTAGTGAATGTATGGGTAAAATCTCATTTTAACTATTTGAAATTCCCACCTACTACCTCATCCTCAATAAATTTGTCAGCTAAGTCCTAATAGATTTCCATAGTGTTGTAAACTACCTTTAAGTCCAAAGAAATCTGATTAATCTCATAAGAGGGTTTTACCGAGACTAATGCTAGATTTTCTTCAAAATTTGTTAAGTCATTATGGACCACTATTCCATTTAATATCTTAGGTGACCTCAAAACTATGTCATCATTCTTTTGATATTTCTAAATTAATGTATTGTTCTTTTGGACTTCAAATTATGCCAAGAAATAAACTCCTCTCTTACCTCATCATGAACATGATATAGAGCACCATAGAGCAACCATCAATATCCCAAGGATCTTAGTGATCCAATGAAAATTTCCATATATTCATCATTAGATTTAACACTTTTAGGGGCATCTTAAACACTCAACCAACCATTTCAATATCATTCCATCCATATGTTTCAAGGTCTCATTCATAACTCATTTCTGATTTCAAGAATCATAAGCTATTCAACAAGTTCTTACCTTTATACCCTTAAACCACATGTATCTTGATCATGACAAGATAAATTAGATTACATAATAAAAATCCAAACACCATTTAATCTATTAAAAATACCAACTCCATATCCTCATCATATTCAAGACACAACATGTAAATCTGATCACAAACATTAATCTTTTTAAAATGACAAATGAAATCACAAAACTGTCATACTGCCTTTTTCTAGATCAACACTTTGTTGCTAATAACTTTCATGCAGACATTATTATGTGAATCTCTATGGTTAATGTGTCTAAAACTATTATAAAAACAAAATATACAAAAATAATGAAGATCCAAGGGTTCAATTAGAAGTTATGATATGTTTACTGATAGCCCTTTTGACTGTCATAAATCAAGAATAATTATCCATTTAAAATCTACTTAGGGAATCAAATATCTTGATGAAGACAAAACCAATAAATGTACATCCAATTCCATATTTAAATGCATCTGATTCTCTATTAAAATCCAAAAGATCATAATTTTCCAATGGTTACAAAGTGAGATATTATAAAACCCTTGCAAACAACTTCATAAAATAGGGTTTCTAAATAGATTTTGGAAATCTTATTCAATATCATCCTAGAATTAATGAAAATGTCTCTAAATTGGTTTAGAGAAAATTGATTCAACATATTAAATTCCCAAATAATTTTTAGGCACCATTCAGTCCATTTCACACATGAAATATGCTTGAAAGTAGCAAGAAATGTGATTGATTAAAAAAACAAAGATAAGAACTTTTAAACAAACTACGTAGTTGTTCATTTTTTCTTCAAACCAACTACATACAAATATTTCTCATGGTGCATACATCCTTGTTTTAAAAAAAATCTTTCATCCCCTCATGATGGTATTACAACCAAGATAAGTTCCAAAACACCATAACTATCATTACCAACCTATAGATTGGTGACAATCAGAGGTTTATGAATGTTCCTCTTGCAAGATCCTCCTCCAAACTTGTCACCATGAATTGATCTCGACCATATCATGAAATTTTATAACCTTTTATAGTTAAACAATTTTTCTAACCACCCTTGTACTAAATACCCACCTTATGGATAATATTTTAATGCATGACAATTTTTGTGTAATGTCGCACTTTGTAACTTTTGTCAATTTTTTTGCATCTTCGATATGACTGACTCCCAACCTTGTGTGGACATACTTAACATATTTAAATGGAATAAAACAAGTATTGTACATCTTTATTACCATTCCATTTGTCTTTTAATACATTTTGACCTTGTTAACCAAACTAGGACCTTGTTGCACAACTTTGACAATTTGTTACAATTAGCTTGCTTAGCCTTACACAATGATTCATCATAAATAAAAATACATTGAAATGACCTAATAGAATCAAAATTAATGAAATTTACTCAAGTGATATGTCTTCTTGACCTCCTAGAAATAAGTGCTTCTACACCATACTGACAACCTTGATAAGTTTCCAAGTCTCTTAGAAATATAACTTGTAAGAAAACAATGAGACAAAAATCTGCATTTTTACCTTCACACTTTCCTCTCCAATTCTCTTATCTTCCTTCATATTATTTATGCCTCTACTACCATCAAATTTACCTTTAAGGAGACATGATTGTCTTGCACCTACCTCTTCATTGATTCCTATTAATGGATTATGTAATGGCTTCTACCCCAAGTTCCTTATCAATCAAAAGTCTACCTTTCCATTGCTACTTCACCTCTCCAACAAAAAAATCCCTTTTTCCTCACCTAGGAGTCCCTTCCTTCCTCTTATACCTAGTCTTTTTCCAATCAATGGACCCTCCAAAGGCCCTAACAAAACTTCATTTTTTGCCCACACACAACATACATCTTCCTTTTATAGCTAGATGCAAAGGCACATACAAAAATAGACCTCTTTTCCAACCCAAATATTTTGTTGGGTTCTAATACCATTTTGATGTAGAGCATCATGAAAAAATCATGAATATCCCAAGGATCTTAATGATCCAATCATCATTTCCATATATTCATCATCAGATTCAAAACTTCTAGATGAATCTTAAATAATCAAATAACCATTTCAATATCATTCCATCCATATTTTTCAAGGTCACATTCATGACTCATTTCTGATTTCAAGAATCATAAACTATTCAACAAGCTCTTACCTTCATACCCTTAAACCACATGTATCCTAATCACAACAAGATAAATTGGATTACTTAATCCACATAGAAAAAATATTTAATCTATTGACAACACCAACTCCATATCCTAATCATATTGAATCCACAACACCTAGATCTGATCACAAACATTAATCTTTAATGAAAATAAAATCACAAAATTGTCATACTGCATTTTTCTAGATCAACACTTTGTTGCTAATACATTTCACACCAGACATTATTATGACAATATCTCTAGTTAATTTATAGAGAAAAGGTTAAAAAAACATATCTAGTACTCATGAAGATACAAAGGTTCAAGTAGAATTTTTGATACATTTATGAAGAGCCTTTTTTATTGTCATAAATCAGGAAAAATTGTGCATATACAGTCCGCCTAGGGCATAAAATATCTCAATGAAGACAAAAAAAACTTCATATTAAAGTGCACAAACTTTATATTTTATTAAAATATAAAATATCATAATTTTCCAATGGTTACAATGTGAGTTATTACCAAACCCTTGCAAATAACTCCATAAAAGAGGGTTTCTAAACATATTTCTAAAATCTTATGCAATCTCATACCAAAATTCACAAAATTGTCTCTAAATGGGTTCAAAATAAATATTAAATTCCCAAATAATTTTTATGGACCATTCAATCCATTGCATAGATGAAATATGCTTGAAAGTAGAGAGAAACATGACTAGTTAGAAAAACAAAGATAAGAAATTTTAAACAAAACTACATATTTGTTCATTGTTTCCTCAAACCAATTACATAAAACTATTCCTCGTGGTGCATACATCATTTTTTTTCACACTACTTCATCCCCTCATGATGGTATTACAACCAAGATAAGTTCCAAAATACCATGACTGTCATTACCAACCTGCAGATTGGTGACAATCAAAGGTTTATGAGTGTTTCGCTTGCAAGATCCTTCTCCAAACTTGTCACCATGAGTTGATCTCGACCATAGAATGAATTTTTATAACATTTTACATTTCCACAAATTTTCTAACTACCCTTTGACCAAATACCCACCTTTTGGACCACATTTTAATGAGGGATTGTTATAGTGGCAATTATGTCCCATGGGTCGTATAGAAATTGGCAAAAAAAAGCTCAGTATACTAGTTGACTGGTTCACCCTAATTTTATAAAAGACATGTTTAGTGGTCAGATTGTTCATCACTATTTTTACGTAATTTCACTACAGTAGTCAGGTTCTTCACCCATTTTTCTATTGTATATTTTACTCTTGTTTTCCATGGATTAAGGAAGGGTGTATTTATCATGGATCACCATTCGCCAAAGGCCCATTGTCCCAAGTGAAATTTTTATTTTCCCTAGGACCCAATTCACCATGCATCATACACAATCGTGTCCCAAATTCTTGCCCTATTTGCCCAGTCAATTACTTGAAATTATGCTAGGTTCACCAAATATTAGTTGTTATCATATGCAATTGTCGGCCCCTTTGCCAAAATGGACAATGGAGATTATTAGGAAAAATCTGATCGCTAATATGAAAATGGTTTACTTGTCTATTTAAGAGATATGAATTTCATTATTGAAACATGCTGGAAAGAAGGAGACTGTAGAGATTTCAATACAAAAATTTAGTTGATTTTGAGCTCACAATTTGCGATTGGTAGCGAACCGGAACGACTACGAGTCTGTAGTATCTTATTCAATTAAAATTTTATTGCATCCTTAGTTTGTTGGAGATGTCATAGTCAAATTTAAACAAGAAGAGGACTATTGAAGGTGTAGATGTCCAAGAGAGGCCAACGAAATGCATAAATATATCTTCATACTTTGGCAGGGGTAGACACAATGGTGTTGGTCAAAGTGAGGAAGCTACATCATCAGAGGAACCTGTACAACTTCAATGTTCTCAACCTACACCTCAGTTTATTCAATAAATTGGGGAGCCTAATAAATCTGGTGATGAAGTTGGGGAGCCTAATATCTCTTATGAAGATGACCTTGAAGAAGAATTTCAAGTAAATAACTAGTACTAGGATGAATCAATCGACTTCGGTGATGATGATGGTTAAATTAATAGTAACACTAAAGGGAGACAAAAATTAAAAGAAAAAACTAATTGTCAATGGGAGATGTCCAGGAGATTTAAATTTGATTGGGCGAAAAAGTATCCATTCATTGAGCTTGTGGACAATCCAATTGTAGGTGAGTCACCAATAGAATACAGATGTATGATTTGTAGTTGGAAGTATAAAAAGGAAAAGTGGTTGTAGCTTAAACTAGACACTATAGAGAAACATGTTGGTAAGGTTTACACAACTTAAACTGTAGATGGAAAGGAAATAAAAGTGGTAAGATATAAAACAAAGGAGCAATGTCAACATAAAAGGAATGATGACGAATTTTATTTTTTCTAGAAATTTAAGACGAAGCCTAGTGAAGTTCAAGGTTCTATTAATGCTATTTTTGAAAAAGCAAGTGAAGTAGAAGAACATAGAAAAGTTGTTCAATTAAGTAATGTTTTCCATATTTTGAGCGGAGGGTGTCCAATGACAGACTATCTAGAAATGAGTGGTTTGTTACACTTTCTGAAAGTTCCTAACTATCCTGTCACTCATTGGTCAATAAACAGTGGATGGGAATGGGCAAGTTGTATTTCCCAGGTTGAAATAGAGGATGTACAGAGAAAAATAAAAGAGTCAACCTTTATTGCATTGTCCTTAGATGAAGTTATGGCAATAGATAATACGTCGTGGGTATGCATGCATGTTTATACTGTATAGAATAATTTCTGCCAACCACATCTAATAAGTGTTGCAAAATTGAGGGACAATGCAACATCAGAAACATTATTTCAATTACTAAAGAGCCATTTAATTGAATATGGAGCTATGGATGAATTGACAATAGCGAAGAAGTTGATCTATGTTGGAATGGATAGAACTTCAATAATACAAGGTCAAAGGAATGGTCTTTGCACAAAGATGCAGGCTTCTTATTCACCATATGTTGTTGGAATTCATTGTATGGCTCATAGGATGAATCTTTCTTTTAGAGTTGTAAAGAAGTTTCCTTTAGCAAACAAGGTTGAAGATTTAGTAAGAGAGTTGTACTCATATTTTTGTTGAAGTCCCAAACATTTTAGGGAATTTCAACACTTTGCTGATGGAATTACCAATGGAAATAAGCTTCTTAAAGATGTTGATACCATAAGGATCTCTTTGGATGGACTAGCACATCGAGTTTTTTTTGAATATCAATCTTTGATTGGACTGATGTATGAAAATTGGGACAATGTAGAAAATCAGAGATGTGGTGACCTGCTTCGGAGGTTAAGTAATATAGAGACACTTTTGACTTTAGCATCTCTTCTTCCCATGCTAGAAGAAATGACATTCATTATGAAAAAAGCCCAGCAAAGAACCATGTATATTGCAGAATATGCTTCCTTGTTTAAAATGGCATGCCAAGCCCTCAATAGTCTCTATCAAACTGACCTAAATTTATCCAATGAAATATTTAATCACTGGTAGAAACCAACAGATTTGGACAATCCTGATAATTATTTAAAGATTGTTGAAAATGCATATTTATGTGTTTGTGTAAGGGGATTTTAGATACCAATGTACTATAGTGCCCCAAAGAAGTGATCTACAAGATTTACAAGGGAAGAGTTTACCAAGATCGTCGAGTCTATAGCAGCTAATGCAAGGGACATAGTGATGTAGCCCAAAACCTTCAAATAGTAACTCAGAAAAAACACAGAATACCAGAGTTTTGAAATACCATATTCTTCATTCAATTACTCCAACTCTACTCTACCTCTACAATGAAAGAAAACAATGACTTATTACAATTCTAGAAAATTAGCATATTTGGCAAATTTTCAAAAAAATAAGATTTTTCCATTTTTGGTAATTTTCAAAACCTATCCTACGAATCCTGATTTTTTCTCAAAAGATGTTCCCAAATAAGTTAAGATGAATTGCCAACTAATCTACGAAATCGAGAATATGATTTCAGATTTATTACAAAAACAACTTTCTAAAAAACTGAAAAAAAACACTAAAACTCAAATTCGGAGGCCAAGCTAATATTTTAGGATCCTGGAAAAATGTTGAAATGGCCACCAATTGAGCTAAGCTCATTGGTAATCCAAATAACTCCACCTCATGCAAATGCCTGTAAAAGTTTAGCCAAAACCCACATCCGAGTCAAAAGTTATGACCCTCCAAAGTAAATCTCAACCAGAACCCACATCTAAGTCAACAACTTTGACCTTGGGATGCTCCTGCATCATTCTCCCTTGCTTGAAAAGAACGCAGCTCCTGCAAGTTCTGGTTCTCAAACTACTACCATTTAGGCTCGTCTAGCTTCTTCAAATCACATTTTGTAATCTAGGTGCTGTCTATCGGTGCCAACCCTTCACACTACACATGATATCTGTTATAGTCACCCTGGCGAGTCTGAAAAATTCTTCTTGTCTAGAATCTGTGCAACCTTTTCCTTTTTCTTGACGAGGATAGTGCGTGTCCAGTCTACCTCATCCTCATTTTCAACAAAGGCATCATCACCATCAAAAGTATATAAATCAAAAATATTAAACACGGGAGAAATATCAAGACCACTGGGGAGCTCAATCCCATATGCATTATCATTAATCTTCTTCAGAATCTAGCAGGGACCAATTTTCTTATATTTCAATTTGTGATAAGTCCCAGTAGGGAACCTCTCCTTCCTTAGATAAACCATCACTAGATCACCTACACTAAAAACCTTATACCTTCTAGAAGCATCTGTGGAAGCCTCATACCACTCATTGTTGTCCTATAACTTATGTCTCACATCTTCCTACAACTGTTAGAGCTTCTCTGCAAAGGCTTCTCCATCATGACTAACTCTGTCACCCAAGGGAAGTTGCACCAAATCAAGAACACCCTAAGGATTTTGACCATAGACAACTTGAAATGGTGACTTACAAGTTGACCTGTTCACTAAGCTATTATAAGAAAATTCTGCCTGGGGCAATGCCAAATCCCATTGTTTGGGCTTCTCTCCAACAATACATTGCAACAGATTACCCAAACTGCGATTGACAACTTCTATTTGCCCATCAATTTGTGGATGATAAGCACTACTGAACTGTAACTTTTTCCCCATCTTCATCCATAAGGTCCTCTAGAGATGACTCAAGAACTTAGTATCTCGATCAGAGGTGATCATTTTTGGAACCCCATGCAATCTGACTATTTCAGAAAAGAATAACTTGGCCACCCTAGTGGCATCACTAGTTTTCTTACAAGTAATGAAATGAGCCATTTTTTAGAATCTATCCACAACTACAAAGATAGAGTCATTACCTCACTGTGTATGTGGAAGTCCCAAAACAAAATCCATACTCAAGTTTTTCTAGGGTCCTACTGGTACTGGTAATGGCATGTACAATCCAGTGTTCTGGGAGTTCCCTTTAGCAACTTGACAAATTCGACACCTTTCCACAAACCTAGTGATATCTCACTTCATCTTTGGCCAGTAGTACTTATCTGCTACCAAGGCTATTGTTTTATCCTTCCCAAAATGCCCAGCCATACCACTACTATGAAATTCTCTAATAATATTTTCCCAAATTGAGCCTATAGGAACACACAACTATTTCCTCTTAAATAAATAGCCATCCTGCATAAGATACTCACCTTGAATAGTGTTTGCATGCCTAGATACAAGATTCTTCAACTAATCAACAACCTCCCAAAAATCACTATCAGATTCATATAAGTCTTTAATTGCATCAAAGCCAATTACTTTTGTTTCCATAATCATTAGAAGCACAACTTTCCTGCTCAAGGCATCTGTAACTTGATTCTATTTCCCAGATTTATGCTTTAGAACAAAAGTAAACCCCTATAGGAAAGAGACCCATTTTGCATGTCTGGTGTTCAATTTCTTTTGTGTGTTCAACTTTTTTAGAGCAATATGATTTGTAAACAACACAAATTCTTTGGGTACTAGATAATGTTTCCAATGTCTCAAAGCTTGCACGATGGCATGGAAATCTATATCATATGTAGAATATTTTTTTCGCACATCATTCAATTTTTCACTAAAAAAGGCAATGGGTGTACCTTCTTGACTAAGTACAGCACCAATGCCCACATGTGAGGCATCACAGTCCACTTCAAATACTTTATCAAAATCTGGTAGGGCCAATATAGGAGCTTCAGTGACCTTCTTCTTTAGATACTGGAAACTCTCTTCAGCCTCTTTGGTCCATGAAAACTCGCGACCCTTAGTGCAATTTTTCACAGGTGCTACAATGCTATTGAAATTACGAATAAACTTTCTATAGAAAGTAGCCAATCCATGAAAACTTCTCACCTCTATGATACTATGTGGACTATGCTAGTCAAGAATGGCTTGAACTTTCTCTGGATCCATCTTGACACCATCTACAGAAATGACAAATCCTAGAAAAACCAATCTTGCTTGCATGAACTGACACTTCTTTAAATTAGCATAGAGTTTCTCTCTTCTTAATACCTCCAATATGATCCTCAAGTGTTGCAGATGTTCTTCCCTTCCCTTACTAAAAATCAGTATATCATCAAAATAAACTAATACAAACTTTCCAATGTAGGGACGCAACATAGTATTCATGAGTCTCATAAAAGTACTAGGTGCATTTGATAAGCCAAAAGGCATAACCTTCCATTCATACAAACCATCCCTAGTTTTGAAAGTGCTCTTCCATTCATCCCCTTCTCGGATACAAATCTGGTGGTACCCACTTCGCAGATCAATCTTAGTGAAATGTGTTGCTCTAGCAAGAACATCCATCATATCATCCAAATGAGGGATAGGAAAATGATACCTGATGGTTATCCTATTGATTGCTTGACTGTCTGTGCACATCCTCCACATTCCATCTTTCTTTGGGGTTAATAATGTTGGGACAGCATAGGGGCTCATGCTTTCCTGAACTAAACCTTTATGTATGAGCTCGATTACTTGCTTGTTTAGTTTTGCATGTTGCATCAGACTCATTCTATAGGCTGCTTGATTGGAAAGACTTGCTCCTAGAATAAGATCAATATGATGTTGGATATCTCATTTTGGGGGGAGCCCATCTGGTAGTTCCTTTGGAATGACATTTGAATATTCTTCCAATACCACAGCTGCTTCTAGTGGTATCATCAAGTCTTCCTCCTTCCCCTTTTGCACTACCAAGGCATAACAACACCCTATTACTTTCATCTCTTTGACAAGTTCATTTTTAGACAACATACTTTTAGCTTTTCCATCATCCCTAAGAGGTAGCAAGACTACCTTGGATCCATCCTTCCAGAAGGTGTAAGTATTCCTTTCTCCATTATGAGTAACCTTTCTATCATACTGCCAGGGCTGACCTAAGAGGACATGGCATGCATCCATTGGAATCACATCACACCATAAGTCATCTTTGTAGACCTTTCCTATGGAAAATTTGACAAGGAACCTCTTATCTACTGTAACTTCATTACCTTTTTTGAACCATGCAACCCAATAGGGACGAGGGTTCTTTTCACAATGGAGATTTAGTTTCTCCACCATTTCTTTAGAAACCATGTTCTCACAACTACCTCCATCAACAGTTACTTGATAGACTTTTCCACCTGAGGTACACCTTGTTTAGAATATGTTGGTTCTGAGCCATGAATCATCAACACCTTTCTCCTCTACCTCCTCCTTTGCAGGAATAATCATTGTCCTTCTCATCATGAGACTTTCTCCGATATTTGGAGACACTTCTTGTTCAGATTCTGCATTGTCAACCTAGGCTAGGTTCACTCTAGATGGCCCTCCTTGATTTCCATCTTGTAGGTTAAAATTGGAACATTCAAAGGACCTGTGTCCTTCCTCCCCACATCTAAAACAAGTGAACGGTCTTCTTTGGCCTTCCCATGATCCTCTTCCATTACCGTAGCCTCTACCACATTGAAATCCCCTTCCTCTTTGTTGATTTGATGGAGTCTGATGTGATTCTTCTTATTTCTCACCTCCTTGACTAGAACTTGAGCCTCCTCGATATGGGGTTGATGTACCTCTTTGTCCTCCTCAATTTCTTTGATTGTACTACCCATTCTATTTTTCTTCATCCTTGAGAGCCAACTGATAGGCATCCTCCATGCAATTGATCTGATGCATGCTTAACTCATCCTAGGTAGTGTATTTTAAACCATTCACATACCTTGCAGCCATCAATTCATCACTTTCTTGATGTTCTATATGGATGGACAACTTATAAAACTCATCTGTATAATCTTGCATAGAAGACAAATTCTGTTTCAAATTCTAAAACCTTCGGAAGAGTGTTTGAGCATAATCCACAGGTAAGAATTTTTCTCTCGGCTTTTTCTCCATTTTGCTCAATGTTTTGATTTTATCCTTTCCTTTCTTTGTTCGTGCCTTTTGGAGATGATCCCACTAGATCATCACATGTCCCTTTAACTTTGTGTATGCAATCTCATCTTCTTTTCTTCTGTCATAGACTTCCATTCAAAAAAAATTCCATCTCGTTTAGCCAGTCTATTAGTTCTTCTAGCTTAAGAGTACTAGCATAGTCATAAATGTCAATCTTGATTGCTTCACTTCTCCCTTCTAAAGCCCTGAGAACTCTATCTTCATAACTCATTTCTTCTAGCCTTTCTTCTGTATTTTCTTCATTTTGGCCCGCACCTCTTATGTTTCCCTCTTCATCAGATTCATCCCCTCTATGTATTCCTTGATTATCTAGTCACTCATTGAGTCATTCAATCTACCTATTCATATCCAACATCAATCTTTGCATCAACGTGACACCTTCTCTTCCTCTTCCAGCCATCTTCCTACTCTGATACCAAATGACGTAGCCAAAAACCTTCAAACAGTAACTCAAAAAAAACATAGAATACCAAAGTCTCAAAATACCATATTCTTCATTCAATTACTCCAACTCTACTTTGCCTCTACAATGAAAGAAAACAACTACTTATTACAATTCTAGAAAATTACCATATTTGGCAGATTTTTAGAAAAATGAAAATTTTCCATTTTTGGTAATTTTCAAAACCTATCCTACAAATCCTGATTTTTCCTAAAAGATGTTCCCAAATAAGGCAAGATGAATTTCCAACTAATCTACGAAATCAAGAATATGATTTTGGATTTATTACAAAAACAACTTTCTAAAAAATTGAAGAAAAAAAAACACTAAAACTCAAATTCAGTGGCCAAGATGATATTTCAGGATCCTGGAAAAATGTCAAAACGGCCACCAATAGAGCCGAGCTCCATTGACAATCCAAATAACTCCACCTCATGCAACTGCCTATAAAATTTTAGCTAAAACCCACATCTGAGTCAAAAGTTATGACCCTCTATAGTAATCTCAACCAGAACCCACATCTAAGTCAACAACTATGACCCTGGGATGCTCCTGCATGATTATAGAGACACTACTTCAGAGGTTAAGTAATATAGAGACACTTTTGACTTTAGCATCTCTTCTTCCCATGCTAGAAGAAATGATGTTCATTATGAAAAAAGCCCAGCAAAGAACCATGTATATTGCAGAATATGCTTCCTTGTGTAAAATGTCATGCCAAGCCCTCGATAGTCTCTATCGAACTAACCTAAATTTATCCAATGAAATATTTAATCACTAGTAGAAACTAATAGATTTGGACAATCCTAATAATTATTTAAAGATTGTTGAAAATAGATATTTATGTGTTCGTGTAAGGGTATTTCAGATACCAATGTACTACAGTGCCCCAAAGAAGCGATCTACAAGATTTACAAGGGAAGAGTTTACCAAGATCATCGAGTCTATAGCAGCTAATGCAAGGGACATAGCCTTTAGAGTTTCCTCTGAAATAAGATCCTGATTCCCATATGAACAACTACTTGAGGCCATGGCAATTGTGTTTCCTCAATATTGGTCCTTAAACTCTAAGGAAGATTATCATAATAGGCTGTTGACTTTGATAAAGGAATTTTGCAATCTGTAGAATTCAATGGAGTGACTGTCAATGGAATTTTAGATGAGGGTCTTCTTAGACAATAATCAGGCACTTTTGCAAAGACTATGAAGCATCAATATCAATTAATCCATAACCCACATGAAGAGGGCTTGGCAACAAGGCTTTGGAAAGAACTAAAACAGAGCACAATGTTGCATGAAGAAATTTCAGAGTTCTTCAAGCTTGCTAATCTATGTCAAACCATGATATTGGGTTCAGTGGAGGATGAGAGAATTTTTCAGTGCTTTGGGCTTCCTAAAATCAAATCTAAGAAATAAATTAGAAAAGAATTTGGAAACATGCTTGAGGGTCTACACATCTAGGTATAATGTCAATACTTTGCCTTATCAAAAAGAAATGGAAATCTAGAAGAAAAGATGCAAAAGAATAGGGTTAGGAAACACCATTAACTAATCTCTGACATAAACTCTAAGTGGGACAAGTACATGTGGCAACGGGAGTCATAGAAGCAGAGGTCAAAGTGAAGAAGACACAAACAAAAATGAAGAGGACAATGAAGGAACTGGAATACTAGAATTGGATGATGATGATGACACAGAGATGAATTGGAAAATTTAGGAAATTTCTGCTAAATTAGCAGTAGCAATCAATAGGTATTTTTTGAAATTATTAACTACTATATCCTATCATTCAATGTTCATTTTAGAAAAGAAAGAATGTATTATGTTTCATCATTAAGATTTGAGAACAAAGAGTATTATTACTATAGAGTGTAGTTTGTATCATATCATCAATGATCATTCATATTTGAATTTGAAATTCCTAAATGAAATTTTGTATTCCAATAGCATATAATAGAGTAAATCAACTAAGAATAACTGAATAAAATTGAGTAACTAAACATACATTGAATTGGAAAACATGAAAATTAGATAGAGCACAATTTTTTTTTGTAATCATTTGCAATATATTACAATTTACAGTAGTTCAAAATTTAGAGAAATCTTTGTAGGCTAGTCCAAACATCCTCTGATGGAAGAACAATTTGGTTCATAGTATAGTCACACTCCTACAACTTCATTAGCAATTCATATTTGGAAGTGCGACTTAACAACAATGTTTCTTCTAAAACTCCATTCAAAGTTCTCACTGGTTTGATGAAATCCACAAATGTATCAGGAGATATGTTTGTAGGAAGAAAGCGTAAATCAGTATTTATTTTGTCCTGCAACCTTATTTTTTAATTTTCTCTTCCAATGAACTTATTTGCATAAAATCCCTTAGGCAAACCAAGACTTTCCATATTCACTTTCTTTTGTTCCATCTTTGTGATATTTTGTTTATCGTTGTCATCCAATTTATGTGCTTCCCGTAGATTCTCACAATTTTAAATGATACTTGATACCTTTACTAAGGCATCAAGGTGGTTGCTAATCCCCTTGTTTGATAGATAACTATCACTCTTACTATAGAGTTGTTGCATAGTATCTTTTTCTTTCTTTTATTTCTTGACAACATCCAAGTTCTATTCAATGTTCTTATGGAGCTTCCAATAACATACTGTCATACTTTGAAGCATTTCAAACCACTCATACAAGCTATTAGATGTCACCAATATTTGGCCCCAAATGTGTTCTTTTGTAATATTCACTAGATTATTACTAGCATTTGTTAAATTTTGAATTGTATTATTGGCCTTCTTTAGTTCTTCTACCATTTTTTAACAATTCTTTTTCTCTTCCACTGCTTTGTGTTCCCAATGATTGGCTTTATCCACCTGAGAGTCCAATTGCTTTTGCAATTCCTGGTTGGAGCCAGCATTACTCTCCATGGTTTTAAATAACTTTTATGAACTGACTCTTTCTTCCTCTAGTTTTTTACTAATTTCTACCAATTTCCCCCTTAGTACCTTCAGCTCTGCCTGCTCCTGTTCCTTCACTACTACCTCCACATATTCCTACTCTGTATCTATTGATGTAGAGGTCAATTTTTTAATCTTTTTTTGTAATTATTTCAAACTATTCTTTGAAGCTTTCCTCTTTGCTTTTTCATTGCCAATGTCTGCCTGTAACTTTTCTATATTTTTCTTGAGCTTACTTTTCTCTCTTTCCAACTTTAGCAATGCACTGTAGACCACTTTGTTTGTAGAATTTAGCGTATTGATTTTGCCCACATTTTTAACTTTGGAAAAATCCATTTGGAGAGTGCTAACTTGAAATTCAGACGGATCTATCTGACTCTCTGGTGGGTTTCCATCATTTTTTGGAAGAATAAAAACCTTGAACTCCATCATGTCTCTGTTTGGGTCATATGTTGGAAAAACCCTATTGGATGCAGGTTGTTCCTCTACGGCTGCAATAAGGGCACTAGTCTGTAATGTCTTCTTTATTTCCTTATTCTTGGTTGTTGTTTCTGCAAATTTATTATCAAAATCTTTGAAACAAAAAATTGGTGTTGCAAAAGGATTTGAATGTTTGAAAGGTGAACCAAAGGAAGAGCTTGCAATGCCTATTGATCTAACTAATGCTCTTTGAGGATTTAAACTTCTAGAGGGTTTTGCTGAACTTGAAATTGCAAATAGTTCTTTATGATTGAATGTCATTGTTGTCATTATTCTAGAAGTGGAAACCTTTTGCTTCTTGACACTATCTTCTTCTATGGGATTCTGTGTAGATTCTAGTGTCCTCTTTAGAGAGGGAACTTGTTGTATAAGCTGCCCAGTCCCACGGGCACCAGTGCTACTACCAGACCTAGTAGCAGTAGATTCAAACCCAAGGTTTGCACCATGATCATAAGCATTTTTTTTGTGTCAATTGTATTCCAGACACCTTCTCCTGTGGGACCCAAACCACCACCTTTATAACCCATTTTTTTCACAATGATTGCCCCTTTGCTATATACTTTTTTTCGGTCCTCGCTGATTCCACTCGGACTCCCAGTCCCTGGAGTAAATGCAATTGGTGGATTATCATCCTCACTATCTAGATCATTGATGTTGTATGCCGAGTTAGGATGCTCCAAATTCCATAATTTTCTAAACTCTATATTCTCATCTATTTCATCTAGATCTTCACTATTCTTTGGTTCACCAAGATCCTTGCCCATACTCCAAAAATCATTCATTTTCATTCTAGTCCATTTTCTATCCCTACAAGCTTTTTCTATTTTCTTTGGTATTTTTATGTTTGATGGATGAGTAGCTTTTTAATAGAAATTGTAGGACATCCTAGGCTGTACAATGCCCTAGATTATTGTTGTCATAATTTGTGATGACAACTGTTCAACTAAAATTTTTTCCTCACCTAAAACTTTCTCCATCTCTTTTGTAACGTCATCCTAGCTATCCTTGGTTTTCAACTTCTCTAGAAATGGTTTATTTTCATGTTGAAATAAGTTTGCAGAGTTCTTATTAGCAACAAGCATTGTTTGAATGACGTTGAGTGGATCATACTTCCAGTACCACTCTAAATCAAATTGAAAAATATCTATAAAAACATTTGCCACTTTGAATGAATTTCTCTTAAATGTCAACCCTCCAATTGAGAAAGGTAAGGACGGGAATATGCTCTTCTTCAATTTTCCAGTGAAGAGTCTATCTGTGCTCTCTAGTTGTACTACGTATTCTACTGCAAACACCCTATCTGTCACATGCATTGGAAGTTTGTGGGGTTGCAGTTCTGATCTATAAAACCTTAGCACAATGTATTCTTCCATTAAGTACCAATCAACCAATTGAATTGTGCTTCCAAGTTGGATGAAATCCCTACATGAAGTAGACAATATGGGCATTGGAGTGCTTGTTATTTTTTTTACAATGGTGCCAAAAAGAAGTCGACAAAATTATTGTAATTCCTTCTATTATCATACATTCTTATCTGAGGTGTCCAGTTATATATTGGAGTACCTTTCCCCCTCTGAATTTCAAGCTTGTTGTTGTTGCTCATTAATATTACAGCATGCTTGGCTAGAAAAAGATAGCAAAGTAGGTTGTGAACCTAAATGTCTTAGAATTGCCTCTTTTAATCAATGCTCATTGTTCTTGCATCAATTGAACCATGTGTCCAACAAAATTATATCTTACTAGTTCATTGACATAATGGATATCCCAAATGAATTGAAGAATGTTGGCACCTAATTCCCTATTGTTTTCCAGTCCCAGGCAAAATGCTAGTAAGGATATAGTATCCTGAACCCATGGCACAAAAATGTTAAAATCATAAGGAGGCTTATGGTTCTCACCCAATGAAGCATTTTCCTCTGCATCTATTAGATCCTTTATAAATAAATCTTTTGCATTTGGTAGGACTGCCTCATATTGCTCTGCCAGCATTCCTAGGTCAATATGGACATTATAGTTTTATCGGTCAAACCCTAGGTCTAGCAAACTGAGAAATTCTTCCTGGGTTATTAATAAATTTTCTTCCTAATTTTTTTATTCACAATTACTTTTTTGTATTCATCATAATTTTCTACACAAATCATGACAATTTGTGGGCAAGGGAAAACTTCGTGTAACATCATGTGACCCAAACCAACATCCCATGAAGCAACTTTATTGGTTTTTGCACCTATCGCTGGGTTAAATTTTATAAACTTAGACCTCTTTGGTCCAGTTGCCTTAGTGCACAATGTATGTTTAATTTCTATAACTCTCCTTTCACCATCGATAACAGGATCATAAACATCGTGATACTCATCAGTGAAACCAGGGTTTTCTACTAGTTTTTTACAATCTATTAAAGTTCTCCCATCTGCTTTCCCTTGGCCTTGAGTTTTGACTTTCTCCATTATTCTTTGGAAGAATGAAAAAACACAGATTCATATATATTTACTAAAAAAATCACAGATAATAACTAACTAATTAAGAAAACCCCAATTTAAGAAAACCCCAATTGTACATGCAAGAATTAAAATAACAAAATCAAGTTAAACTAAATTTTTGACATTACAAAATCGGGATGCATTAGGCTGGATATCTTACCTGAAATTAAACTTTGAAATCTGGATATATAGAAATTAGAATGGCTAAGGCTCTCACAAATTACAGTCTCAAAATGTTTGGAGTCAGTTCAACAGTTCTTTTTAGTTGTCCTGCTACGAGTCGATAGGTTTTTAAAAAGAAAATGTTAAAAACCTTTCGTTAAATGTAATGGTATATAATTATACTATAATGGTAACGTAATCTTTCTAAAACATACTACATGTAACGTAATCTTTCTAAAACATACTACGTGTAGTGTAATCTTTCTAAAACATACCACGTAATCTTTTCGACAAATTACACGTCAATGTGTCACATTTCCATAGCGATTTTTCAGAAAAGCTTTTTGAAAGCCATAGTACTTCTGAAATACAATTTCAACCGTTCATCTCTCATAATCCAATGATTGTCACGATTTTAAAATATTAATAATTTAATACACACTAATGAATATTAATCATTAACTATATTCACTTAGAATACCTTATCCATGAAATTTGAACCAGTCACCATTAAATGATAAAGTTTGGAAATATTTAATTATTACATGAAACAAAAGTGCAATGCAATTTTTTTTTATTATATAAGGAAAAATTGCATTACAATTCAAATATGCCCATAGACCATATCTATTAACGATTCTTATAATCAAAACAAAAAAGAAAAGTAGTAGCACTTCGAATTTCTTAAAACATTTTCATATTTTATTTTTTAACATACATGATTACAATTTATATCATTGCAAAAACCCTGGTAAGCTACTACCACCAGAGGGAGACACAATAGAGGGACTAGAGAGTAGAGACTAGGTAGACTTAAGGACTATCTGGATGATTCTCCCTTCCTTCAGTGTGGAAGTTTGAAGAGAGGATAATCTCATAGAATTATTCTAGCCACTGATAGTCCCCAGGATCCTCCAGTAGGTGTCACTTCAGGAGGAAATCCCTCCATATCTATGCCCACTTTCGATGATGAGTGAGCTTCTCAGCATCAAGGTTCAGTAGAAATGGTTGCCTAGGCACATTTACTCCTAGTTGTAGAATCTTAGGCAAATCATTTGCCCAAGGAATTCCAAACCCAATTTTTGGAAATACGACAACATGCACATCGTCACTGAGGTACTCTTCTTTGAAAAATTTCCTAAGAAGCATGATAATATCCACCTTTTCCCCCGCCAGGTCCAACAAAGATGCCAAGAACCGAGATGAAATGTCAGTGTTAACTATATACCTATTTTCACTCTCCAAAAATTCACATCCAAGCACCATCATTATAACCTCCTTGGTGAAGGCTCCCAACTTAGTAGCAACAAATGCCAGGATTGGGTTTGTGACTAGGCCCAAAAAGGCATTATGATCCTCCAAGGCAGTGCATCTCAAATGAATTGGAGTGTCCATTGAAAATCAAACTGATATTAGTATTCCAATTTTTGACAAAAATCAAAGAGAACCTAGCACTCATAGACTATTTTCACAAATATGATTTCACAATCTTAAATTAACGAGCGTAGATCGATCTATTTATAAGTCCTGATTGAAATTCTTTCTCTTCCCTAAAGATCTAATTAATTCGTAAGATAAATGGTAACTGTCCAAAAATCTCCAAATCTTTCATATTTAATGCAATAGTGGGTGAAATTGGAAACAACACTTGTGATAAGACATTTTCTATCTTGGGAATAATGAAGGCGGAAAGGATCGCGCCATGTAGGTGGACATAACAATTCTTTATTATAAAAAAAACTTGAAACCTATACCCACTTCGTAGAAACAATTAGCAAAGTACGTTATCTGTGAAATGGCAGTAGGAAATGAAGCTTTACCATTGATGTAAGATCATTGAATAGTGAGAAAACAATGTCCTTAGATGAGATGACATTTTCATTCAAGCCTTAACTTTAAGGCATTATTCTATCAAGGTAATGAATAGTTATATGATGTCACACATATGTGTCAATTAAAATCAAAAGGTGCCATCTAAGAAACCATTAATTCACATTACTTTAATTGATGTCATGACTCATCTACACATCACAATTAATTAATATTTCTATCTAATATTACCGAAGATTTCCAAAAGAATTCTACTTTTCTGGTGTCATAAAATGAGGTTACAGACTCACAATGTCACATGTTCGTTCAATTACAACATATCAATGGCCAAAGTTGAATCTTGGGCCTATTGTTGGTCTTCATAATCTTTACATAAAATTCTTTGCAGAATCATGACATGTGGTATGATTGATTGTGGGATTATTGGTACGATCAATCATACCACGTGTCATAATTCCACTGAGAGTTTTCTGTAAATATTATGAAGAGCAACAATAGGGCTAAAATTCACCTTTGGTCATTGATATGTTATAAATCCAATGGACATGTTTCACGTGTGAGTCTGTGATGGGTAAAAGCACAATCAGGTGTCACCTTTTAGGCTAACTTATTAGCACACCTCAATTTTAGTATTTCTAACTAAAAATTAATTCTGGTCAAACATATGGTCTAGCTAGATTCATTCTAGCTAAGTTAGATAAGTTCTTTAACTTTTCCAATTGGAAATGTCTATTAAATGCATGTTTTATAGCACTTTGGGTCTAATTACCATAAACATAAAATTATTTCAAAAAAGTGGCATTTCAATAACTCATAATATTTTCAATGATATTTTTTTAAAAATAAAAAAAATACCCTTTTGTAGAGATCAGAGTTAAGAATATCCTCATATAGATTTTATAGCATTTTAATTAGACATAGTTTATTGTAATTAAAAAATATTGCAAGTACGTATTTTAACAATCAAGCAGATGTTGATTCAAAGAAATAAAAAAATAGTAAATCATATTAAATAAATTTGAAAAAAATATGGTGCACTAGAGGAGAGAGTCTTCTTCAAGGATATATATTCCTTTTTTTTATTGGGATGGATTTGTTATGAAAAATATGTTGCAAGATGAAAACTGTCAATTTAAGTGAGTTGGAATTTGAATTGTTATAAAAGAGAAAATATATGTCACAAACCAATTTTTATTTCTTCATGCACTAGCTACATCTGTCATCTATGACATATTTTTAAAATAGGGGAAGTTTTTTTTATTTACATATAATTTTTTGGTGGGAACTAGACCCCTAATTTTTAGCATTTTTCAGCAACTGAAAAATTATCTTAAAAAATTTAAAAAACATATCAATTCTTATTCAAAAAAATTATTAAAAATATTAATCATAAACTTCATCAATTTTATCATGTTTAATTAGTTTAAATCATCTTCAAATTCCAAACATAAATGTAATTTTTATACTATTGAAGTTGAACAACTTTGATTTTGTTATCCTTTTCCTTTGTAAAAGGGTGACATATTATTATGCTTTTACCCTTATGTCATAGTGATGGGACCCAATGCAACTTCAACACAAAATCACAACCATTGGATTAAGAGAGATGAATTGTGGAAGGTGCATTTCAGACAGAATGTGGTGAGATAACTCCTTTACTGAAAACTCTCTTCGGAATCATCACACGTGTCATTCTTCAAGAATGAAAACTTAAATTCCCTAGAATGTTAAATGTAATAATTATTTCTAATTATTCAACCGCCATACCAACTATAAATTTTTGAAAACCATTCGCCATGAAAAATAAATTAATTCAAATATTTGAAAAATAGTTTCGCCATATTTTTATAAAAAAGCTATCTATTATTAAAAAAATTGCCACCCAATATCCATATTTTGAAACATAATTCACCATCAATATTAATAATTTTCCTTAAAAAAATTGTAGTCACCATTTTTTTATAAAAATGGTATACACTATTAAAAAATTCACCACCAAATATCCATATTTTGACACATAATTCACCATCACTATTAAATTTTTTCCCTCCAAAATACATGTGATTTGCTAGAATTTTATACTTTTTGAGAGGGGGGGTTTCTTAATGTTATCCCTGATTTTAATGCATGACAATTTTTTTGTAATGTTGCACTTACAACTTTTGTCAATTTTTTGCATCTGTGATATGAGTAACTCCCAACCTTTTGTGGACATACTTAAAATATTTAAATGTAATAAAACAATAATTTTACATCCTTATTACCCTTCCATGGGTCTTTTAACACATATTTGACCTTTTTGACCAAACTAGGACCTTGATGCACAACTTTGACAATTTGTTACAATTGGCTTGCTTAGCCCTACACAATGATTCATCATGACTTAAAATATATTTAAATAACCTTATAGACTCAAAATTAATGAAATTTAATCTTGACATGTCTTATTTACCTATTGGGACTAGGTGCTCCTACACCATAGCAACAATAATCTCTTCTAGTAGCCCACCTAGAATAACCATATTACTCTCCAACTTTTTGATTGGATCTTCTTGTGAAAGATCTACCCCATTTATTTTTGGAGAAGAATATATCAAACCAATTTATTTTTATTATATATATCAAGTAATTTATTATTTTTCATACCAATTCTCAATTTTATGTCAATATGCTCACTAACAGACTTCTTCCCTTCCATACTTTCTTCTTTCTCTATGCCCATGTCAATTACCCCTACCTCAGGATTCATATCATTAGACTTATTTCTGATAATTTCTACTTCCTTCTCGTTACTATTCTCCTCCAAATTAATAAATTCCTCAACTATTTTCTCATTCACTATCTCTAGAATCTCCTTACTTATCCTTTCTACACCTATAGGTATATCACTTTCACTAACTCCAACCTGCTACATGATAATCTTGTTATCAAATTCCTCCAAGAGTGGATTACTCCTCAACATTATATTCTTCTTTGGGCTGTTTAGGTCTAGCACTAGATACCTAGTTTCTTCACCCAATAGTAACTCTACTCTTCCCAAACTCTGTGTATGCGGGTGAGTTTCCATGTTACCTTAAATAATCTCACCCCACTCCATCTCTAATCTAATCAAAGGCAATGCCATAGGATTTAAATTCATTTGGGGAACTAAATCCTTACATTTTTCACCTGGGGAGGTCTTGATCTAGTTGTAATCAATATTAAAATTCTTATATGAGTCAATGACACCCTACTTTGTAGGTGAAGCTATGTAGTTAGAGTTGGGTTAAAATCATATCTTTCACCATGGCTAATAATAAAACCACCCTGGTCCTTATAGAGATTAATCTAATATATGATAGAAATATCTTTTAGAAACATGTAGTCCTAGGTGTATAATACCCAAATATAACCTTCTCTAATTAGGAGAGGCTTCTCCTCCTATATATAGCTATATTATCATTTATGTAGTTAACATACAATTCAGGTTTAAGGTGATAAATAGATTGGTTAGTGATCAATTTAATGAGTCTTATGACCTCTGTGTTGACTTCCATGTTAACTAAGATTTTCAAATTAGAAGAGTTCATAAAATTTCCTCAATACCTATAATACTCCTAACAGATCACTTATTTTTTCAAAAAATTGAATGTAAAGTAATTCTATAGAAAGATTGGGAATGATTACCCACTTATGTGATATATTTGAGATAAAAAAATTAAGGTTCAAAATTAGAATCCCAATCTAAAACTTTTATGTTGAAACCTTTGTATAAAATCACATTACCAGATAGTAATTTATTTTTAAGTGAAGTATTCTTACAGTCAACAAAAAGGAAATTATTAGCTAGGTTAGTGATACTTACCTAGTCCTTGAAGGACTCCTACAACCACCCAGTAATGATTTCATAGAAGGTCCATACCCACACCATTTTGTGAACAAACCATGGCCTTTTCAATATTCCCATAAATCCTTTGTATAGACATTGTTGACCACAATAATTATGGCATTATCTCCATTGGTCGGATAGGTATTTCTTCCACAACTTTTATTGTCCTTTGGATGAAAAGGTTGATTATGGTTTACATCATTTGGATGGGAATTCCTATTTGGATCTTTGAAATTCTTATGGTCCTCTGATTTACAACGCTTTCCCACATTCACAATCTTTTCAGATGAAAATATCTAGGGACAAAAAGGTTCAACTAGAAATATGTGAGGAGGAGCTAGAGGACAAAATTCTTGTTTTGATAATTTTTTATTTATTCTTCTCCCTAATGGGATTCAATTAGCACCAAATGCAAAGCCTAGTGTTTTATGTGATAAAGAGATAACCCAAATACCACCATTCCTTTCATCTCCTTTATCAATATCAGGGACCCTAATATTTTGAGATTGATTTTCCCTTTTTCCTTTCATGATCTACCAGCCATCTTAATCCATTTTCATCCCTTTAATAGATATAGCATTCCTCTTCCATCTTTCCCATCCAAGAGATCCAACTGAAGATGTTGAGCTAGAGTTTCTAAATGAAAGTGTCATACCTTCCCAATATCTAGATAGAAGATGTTTAGGAACCCTAGCTCTAATTAATGTAGAAAAACCTTCATGTCTAGGGGCATGATCGACACATTTATGACTTCCAATAATATTTTTGATATTCTTCTTGTTCTTTGCATTG